>JARQOD010001700.1:0-75482 GCA_033576555.1 Oophaga sylvatica | reverse complement strand
GGGAACCGTCCCCAAGCAAAAGGGGGCACCCGGCACAATGGGTCGGGCTATTGGAGACCCATGGCACTGGCACAGGGCCCCTCATCATACGCCCGTGTGTCTGACGGGGAGAGGGCCCATCCCACTGTCAGAGACACTTTTTGGTACTATGAGGGACCCTGTGCCAGTGCCGTTGCCCCAGAGTGGGACCCCCCACCTGTTCAGGGCACCGGCACTTGTCCGGGTGCACCAGGAGGTGACCCCGGCCCAGGGGGGGGGGACAGCCCAGATAGGGAGGTGGCAAAAAGGGCATATGTTGAGGTGTAGCCTGGACATTCAGCAGCTGCAAATGGAGGAATTGGAGAAGTCAGAGGAAGAGGAGGACAAAGCGAGCCATTTTACTGGCAACCTATGTGTCATCAGGGGAAGGTAGGACAAAATCCTTTGAAACTCATGCATGGTTCATTTTAATAAAGGTTAGATCATCAACATTTTGTGTCAACAGATTGATCCAGCAGCACTGAAGACTCTTTCTGATAGTACACTACCAGCAGGGCAAGCGAGCTCCTGTAAAGCATATTGTGCCAATTCAGGCCAGGTGTCCAGTTTACAGGCCCAGTAGTCAAAGGGGAATGACCGGTGAGGGAGAACATTGTTAGGGGAGGAGAAGTAATTTGTAACCATAGTTGACAACTGATGTCTCCTGTCAGGGGCGGAACTATCGTGGAAGCAGGGGAAGCAGCTGCCATAGGGCCCGGGCTAGCAGGGGGCCCGTCCCTGCTGCAGCTGTCTCCCCTGCGGCTGTGTTCCGCCGCCCATGGCCTGAGAGTCGGCGGTTCCCTGTGCTGGCTGTCATGCTGACAGCCGGCGCAGAGAAGCTGCTGCGTGCCGTCTCCCAGGAATCAATTGCACTGGTGTCTATACAGACGCCAGTACAATTGAAGCTCTGACCGCCGGGTCAGAGCGACGTCTGCAGCGTGATCATGTCATGTGATCACGCTGCTGACGTCACTCGTCGGCGGCGCCCAGAAGGGTGAAGACTGGTGGTGAGTGTGCTCCACTGTGGAGCTGAAGATACCACCGAAGATTAACGGGGGCACATACTGTGTGAGTGATAACTCTGCATTCTTGGCTGCATTACTACTTGAGGGGCACATTACTACTGATGGGAGAATAAGAGGGCTTATTACTAGTTATGGGGGCATAATGTGCCTGCATTAATAGTTATGCGGGACATGGTTACTAGTAATGGTAGCATAAGGGGGCTGCATTGCTACCAGTCCATTATATTATATTGTGTTTCCATAATGTCTGCTTTAAATACAGCTCTGATTTGGGCAAAAAGCTGGCCGTTATGAGACTGAAGAGTATTTTTTGGGCCTAGAGAATTGCTGTGATTTGCTCCGCCCACTGCTATTGGCTCCGCCCACTATCAGAACCCCGCCCCCCCCGCCGCCCATTTGGGAGAGGGGGCCCCGTTCAAAATTTTGCTGTGGGGCCCCGCCATTTCTAGTTACGCCACTGTCTCCTGTCTGTTGTTATAGATGCCTGATTACCAGGCGTGTGAGCTGTCCGGGAGAAATCAGTCCACAACATGGTCATAAAACCCCTCTCTCCAACGCCACTACAGCTGTGTGCACCACGAACACCTCTTCCATTTGGCCCAGGACTTCTCGTGTTAGAACCTGCACCGCTGCTGTTTGCTGGGAATGCCTCTAGCAAACGGTTTACCAGAGTTGCTTGTTTGTTGGCCAATATTAGCTTGAGGTTCTCCTGCGGCATGATGTTCTGTAATTTGCCTTTATAGCGTGGATCGAAGATGCTGGCCAACCAGTAGTCGTCATCCTTCTTCATTTTGGCAATGCGGGGTCCCTTTTTAGGATCCGCAAGGAATAATCACACATGTGGGCCAATGTTCCAGGTGTCAGTGATGCACTGCCAGTGGTGGGTGGAGGAGCACTTTCTGTCAAATCCACATCCCTCCAGTCACGCACAAACCCTGGACCTGAACTTGGCAAGCCAACATTTTCTCTTGTCCCCTGAGAAGCATCCTCCTCCCCGAAATAATCATCCCCCCTCCTCCTCCTCTTCCTCCTCCACCTCGTCCAGGACAGTTCCCTGAGCAGACAATGGCTGAATGTCATCAAGGCTTCCCTCTTCCTCCTCTTCCTCCTCCGCTGCAGACGCCTGATCCTTAATGTGCGTCAAAGTTTGCATGAGCAGACGCAAAAGTGGGATGCTCATGCTTATGATGGCGTCGTCTGCGCTTACTAGCCATGTGCATTCCTCAAAACACTGAAGGACTTTACAGAGGTCTTTCAGCTTTGACCACTGCACACCCGACAACTCCATGTCTGCCCTCTAACTACCTACCCGTGTATCCTCCCATAAATGCATTACAGCCTGCCTCTGTTCGCACAGCCTCTCAACCATGTGCATGGTGGAGTTCCACCTTGTTGCAACGTCTATGATTAGGCAGTGTTTGGGGAGGTTGAGCGATCGCTGCAGCTTCTGCATGCGACTGGAGTCTACGTGCGAGCGACGGATGGGCGTGCACAGTCTTCGCACTTTATGGAGCAGGGCTGTTAACTCAGGATAATTATTTAAGAAGCACTGCACCACCAGGTTCAAGGTGTGAGCCAGGCAAGGTATGTGTCTGAGTTTTGCCAGGGCTATGGCCTCCACAAAATTACGGCTGTTTATCACTGACTACCTTGCCTGTCTCAAGATGTATACTGCCCAGCCATGTCTCAGTTTCTCACTGCAAGTATTGGGCCAGTAGCTCCGCGGTGTGTCTGTTGTCGCCTAAATACATCATTTGTAAAACAGCCTGCTGACGCTTACCACTAGCTGTTCGATAGTGGGACACCACGTGTGCAAAGTGGCAGTTGCGGATGGAGTGCTCGTGCGACTGCGCTCTGTTGAATAGCTTTCGCTTCTGGAGGAGGAGGAGAAGGGTCGAACGCCTACAGCCAACTGTTTGCCTATACCGTGGGCTAGGCGGCACTGTCCCACCGCCGCTGTCCCCTGTGGAGCCTGCATCCACCACATTAACCCAGTGCGCAGTGATGGACACGTAACGGCCCTGGCCATGCCTACTGGCCCATTCATCTGTTGTGAGGTGCACCTTTCCACTCACTGATTATTTGAGTGCATGGATAATGTGGTCTTTCACATGCAGGTGGAGGGCAGGGATGGCTTTTCTAGAAAAGAAGTGGCGACTGGGTAGGTCATAGCGCGGGACAGCTTAGGTCATGAGCTCTCGGAACGCTGCGCTTTCAACTAAACGGAAGGGCATCATCTCTAATGAGATCAGTTTGGCAATGCAGGCGTTCAAACCCAGTGTACACGGATGAAAGGCTGAGTACTTTCTTTTCCTACTCAGAGTGTCTGGTAGGGTGAGCTGGACTTGAGAGCTGCATATGGTGGAACTATCGGTGGACATGACGTACTGGGGAGGGGGGTGGTGATGGTGGTGGTAATGGCCTAGATGCAGTCTTTCGTTGCAAAAACATTGTGATTCCCTGACTGCTTTGGCCTTGCGATGACACCTCAACATTTCTTGCTGGTGGTGTGCCAACTGGTGGGCTTACAGTGGGGGAAGCGATGGAGCGTTGCTGGCTAACTTCAGTCGGAGCCGTTGCACATGTGCTACCTGAGTTTTTGTAGTCCGTCCACGCTTGCATGTGCATGTTCAGCAAATGTCTAAGCATGCAACTGGTATTAAACATGTTTAGATTTTTCCCTCGGCTAAAGGTTCTTAGGCACTTTTTACAGATAACCTTTGCCTTATCACTAGGATTTTGGTCAAAAAAGTGCCACACTGGACTCTTCCTACTATGGCATAAATTTTCAAGCCTTGCATGCTGTGCTAATTTAGCCGTCTGGCCAACCTGTCCTGCATCTCTTTTTTTTTAACACCTTTTTGGAGTGATATGGGCCTGCCAGATAACCCCAGCTGCAATGTCGATACCTGCTGCGGATCCTTCTGCTCTTCTGAGCTAGTGCCAGTGGCACCCTCTTCCACCACTAGATGCCAATCCGGGTCAACAACTGGGTCATCCATCACCTCCTCTTCAATTTCATCTGCTCCTTCCTCTGTGCCACCGTGTAAGGTGGTAGAGTATGCGGGAAGGGGCACCTGAGTTTCATCAGGGTCACATTGTGGCTCAGTAGACTGCGAGGGCAATGTAGTGCTGTGGTTGAATGTGCCAGCACAATCATCTAGCAGAGGCTGTGCATCAGTGCACTCCATGTCAGATTCATCTTGGACTGGGGAATTCAGGATTTTACTTGATAACCCATGCATGATATGTGAAAAGAGCTCCATGGAGTAATCTGAAGTGTGGGCTGCGGCATCCTTCACTTTTGGTGGGGGTGAAGGACACAAGGAAATGGGTTGATCCTGACCAGAAGCCTGCACTGACGACTCAGTGCTTGCAGCTTTTGAAACTTCAGAAGAGGAGGAGCTAGAGCTGGAGGCTCTTTCAGCAATATAAGACAAAACCTGTTCCTGATGCTCCTGCTTTAAAAGCTGTTTACCTACTCCAAGAAAAGGGAGCCTTCCAGGCCTTCTGGAGCCAGACGATGAGGCAGGCTCAACACCTCCTGCCTTAGGTGCTATTGTGCTTTTGGCACTACCAGCAGATGCACCACCACCATCAGTAGCAGGTGGCCCCCCACGACCACGTCCGTGACCTCTTCCACCATACTTCCTCATGTTTGTGTAAATGTACCCAAAATAACTGCAGATATATGGTACAGTATCAGAAGCGTACAGCTGTATACGGTGAAGGTGAAAAATTTTAATCTCCGGATATATTTGCGGAGTACCAACACAGACTCTCACAGGCTCAGTATGGATTACACTAGAATATAAAAACCAAAAAAGTGTACAGTATCAGAAGCATACAGCTGTATACAGTGTTGGGGGAATTGTAAATCTCCGTATATATTTCAGCAGTAAAACACACGGTCACAGGCCCAGTCTGGCTAACACCAGAATATCAAAATCAGGAAAAGTGTACTCTCTCAGTAGCGTACAGCTGTATACAGTGTTGGGAGAATTTTAAATCTATGTATATATTTCAGCAATAAGACACACGGTCACAGGCACAGTCTGGCTAACACCAGAATATCAAAATCAGGAAAAGTGTACTGTCTCAGTAGCGTAGAGCTGTATACAGTGTTGGGGGAATTGTAAATCTACGTATATATTTCAGCAGTAAGACACACGGTCACAGGCCCAGTCTGGCTAACACCAGAATATCAAAATCAGGAAAAGTTTACTGCGTCAGTAGCGTACAGCTGTATACAGTGTTGGGGGAATTGTAAATCTACGTATATATTTCAGCAGTAAGACACACGGTCACAGGTCCAGTCTGGCTAACACCAGAATATCAAAATCAGGAAAAGTGTACTGTCTCAGTTGGTGTGTTATGTTTCGGTAACTGAGTGGAAATAGCTAAAAATAGCAAAAGCGGTAATACACCAGAGATGCTGGAACCTATTGGATTGCAGTAACCTGAACTAACCACACAACTAGAAGCAGCCGTGGAGCGTTCCTACGGTGATCCTAGACGCCTCGTCACAGCCTGAGAGATAACTACACCTAAAGGCAGAAAGATGAAAGCTATCTGCCCCGGAGCAGATCCCCAAAGAAAATAGGAAGCCCCCAAACATGTAATGGCGGTTAGACAAGAAGAAAGCACGGACACAGACAGAAAATAGAATGAGCAAACGCTGGGGCCCAATCTGTCTAGACAGAAAAGTACAGGAAAGAATTCTGACAGCAATCCAAAAAAACCCTAACAAAAATACCAACACTTCTGATTGCCAAAAAACCTGAGATCACAGGATCCACATCCACCTAAATCAGATCTCTGGTGTAACAAAACGCTATTCAGCAAATAAAAAGTAATAAAGGAGTAAAGCAAAAGTGCAGACACAAACGGAGCACAATTGCAGCGCCAGACCCCCAAAAGGGGACCAGGCTGCAGTCACTGCAAGCAGCAAACCAGCAGAGAAAATCAAACAGAGGAAAAAAAAACAGCAAACACTTATCTTAAGGAGAGCAGTGCTTCAAGCAAGACCAGCAGGAACAATTGATAACCGGCAAGGCTGCTGGGAACTCAGGCCACTTATATCCTACCATTCAGCGACAGCTGAAGGCCATTCGGTAATCAGTTCATTACCCTCAGCAACCACCGGAGGGAGTCCCAGCTCAGAAGCCGCCTCCAGCATATTCACAACAGTACCCCCCCCCTTGAGGAGCGGTCACCGAACCCTCATCTGAGCAACCAGGCCGATCAGGATGAGCTCGATGATAGGCACGGATCAGTCTCCCAGCATGGATGTCCGAAGCAAACACCCAAGAATTGTCCTCTTGACCATAACCTCTCCACTTAACCAAATACTGGAGTTTCCGTCTAGCAAAACGAGAATCCAATATCTTCTCAACCACATACTCCAAATTGCCCTCAACCAAAACAGGGTCAGGAAGCGCAGCCATAGAAACCACTGGTTCGACAAACCTCTTCAATAAGGACTTATGGAACACGTTATGGATCTTAAATGTCCCTGGAAAAAGCAAACGGAAGGAAATCGGATTAATAATTACCATGATCTTATAAGATCCAATGAACCTTGGCTTAAATTTTGGAGATGCAACCTTCATTCCTTGAGGACAACCAAACCAAGTCCCCCACTTTAAAACAAGGATCATCAGTCCTATGCCGGTTGGCAAACCGCTGGGCCTTCTCCTGAGAGAGAGACAACCTCTCCACCACCTGGTCCCAAATCTGCTGCATACGCTGCACAATAGAGTCAACCCCCGGACAGACAGAAGCCTCCGCCTGTCCTGAAGAAAATCGAGGGTGAAACCAAGAATTGCAGAAAAATGGAGACATCAAGGTGGCAGAGCTCTATTATTAAGAGCAAACTCAGCCAAAGGCAAAAAAGAGACCCAGTCATCTTGATCAGCAGACACAAAACATCTCAAATAAGTCTCCAAGGTCTGGTTTGTTCTCTCGGTTTGTCCTTTGGTCTGAGGGTGAAATGCAGAGGAGAAAGACAACTGAATACCAAGTTTAGAACAAAATGTCCTCCAAAATCTGGAAACAAACTGGACTCCTCTGTCAGACACAATGTTCTCCGGAATGCCATGTAACCGAACCACATGCTGAAAGAACAAAGGCACCAACTTGGAGGAGGAAGGCAACTTAGGTAATGGCACAAGATGTATCATCTTGGAAAACCTATCACAGATTACCCAGATAACGGTCATTCTCTGAGAGACAGGAAGGTCAGAAATAAAATCCATAGAAATATGGGTCCATGGCCTCTTGGGTACAGGTAATGGCATTAACAAACCACTAGAACGAGAGCAAGGCTTGGAATGAGAGCAAGTCCCACAGGACTGCACAAAGTCCCTGACGTCACGAGACAAAGTAGGCCACCAAAAGGAGCGACTCACCAAGTCTCTGGTACCAAAAATCCTGGGTGTTATGATCTACTACAAGCACTAAGGAAAGATGGGAATTCTGTCCCTACAATAGAACTAAGCTGGATCCCTACGATGTAACGGGGAACCTGATCCTGCGACCAGACCCGCTAAAGTCCTCAGCTAGTCTGAACGAAGACCTATAGATGCGAGGGAGGAATCCCTACAAGATCTAGGGACTGGGAGAAAAGGTGGACACATCCTAATAGAAATTGTAGCAGGGGTAAATAAACAGAAAACAAATTACTTAGAGATCATAAGATCAAGCAAAACTGACTGAGAAAGGCACCTAAGCACCCGGCTAGCTTAAGAGTAGATAATACAATGAAGTCCAGCAAAGCCAGAAGGGCGGAGCCAGACTAAATAGGGAAAAAAGGTCATGTGACAAGCAAACTGAAAAAAAACCTAACAAGAGGGTTCTAATACCGGGATGACCAGCCAATGCGCAACAATGAATCTCAGACATCACACTCTTTTTCCACTGGTCTGGAACAAACAACTTCCCAACAGGGCAGCGCTCAGGTTTATCCTCCTGACACCCTTCCAGAGCTAGTCTCAAATTGGGCGAAATGGCGGAAAGAACCACACCCTCTTTCAAAATAACAGCAGGATCAGATAACTCAGGAGAATCTGCAAAGAAACTCCTCGAGAGGGCATCCGCCTTGACATTCTTAGTGCCAGGAAGAAAAGAAACCACAAAATTAAAACGTGTGAAAAGCAAGGCCCACCTGGCCTTTCTAGGATTAAGTCGCTTGGCTGATTCAAGATAAACCAGGTTCTTATGGTCCGTGAGGACTACCACCTGATGTTTGGCTCCTTCCAGCCAATGTCTCCACTCTTCAAAGGCCCACTTCATGGGCAATAACTCCCGATTACCCACGTCATAATTACGTTCAGTTGGAGAAAATTTTTGAGAGAAAAAGGCACAAGGGTTACTCTTAGAGGTCTCTGGATCCCTTTGGGACAAAACGGCACCTGCCCCAATCTCAGAGGCATCAACCTCCACCTGAAACGGCAGAGAAACATCAGGCTGCCGTAGAACAGGAGCAGAAATGAATCTCTGCTTAAGTTCCTGAAACGCAGAAACTGCCTCAGGAGGCCAATTTACCACATCGGAACCATTTTTGGTCAAATCAGTCAATGGTTTAACAATACCAGAGAAATTACCAATAAATTTACGATAAAAATTGGCAAAACCCAAAAATCTCTGAAGAGCCTTCAATGAAGTAGTTAGAACCCAATCACAGATGGCCTGTACCATGACCGGGTCCATTTCAATAACAGACGGAGACAAAATGAATCCCACAAATGAGATCTTCTGTACGCCAAAAAGACACTTTGATCCCTTCACATACAGTGCATTCTCTCTCAAAATCTGGAACACAGTCCGACCATGTATCCCATGAGAGTCCCAGTCATTGGAAAAAATCAAGATATCATCCAAATAAACAATCCGAAATTTATCCACAAAATCCCTGAAAATATCATTCATGAAGGATTGGAAGATGGAAGGGGCATTAAAAGGCATCACTAGGTACTCAAAATGCCCCTCTGGGGTATTAAAAGCCGTCTTCCATTCATCCCCGTGCTTAATGCGAATAAGGTTATACGCCCCCATGAGGTCAAGCTTGGTAAACCAACTAGCACTTTTCACTCTGGAAAATAGGTCAGAAATCAAAGGTAACGGATATTGATATTTAACAGTGATCTTATTCAGGAGGCGATAATCAATACACGGCCTCAATGAACCATCCTTTTTGGCCACAAAGAAAAAAACGGCGCCCAAGGGTGAAGAGGATGGTCTGATATGACCCTTCTCCAATGACTCCTTGATATAAGATCGCATAGCATCGTGTTCAGGTACAGATAAATTAAAAAGGCGACCTTTAGGAAATTTACCACCAGGCACTAATTCAATAGCGCAATCATAGCTCCTGTGAGGGGGCAAGGATGCAGATTTACTTTCACTAAACACATCAGAAAAATCAGTCAAAAAGTCAGGGACATCCTGAGACTGGGGAGAGGCAGAAAAAACAGGAGTGTCAGTATTAACACATTGGCAGCCCCAACTGGTCACAGACACAGATTTCCAATCCAAAACAGGATTATGAGACTGTAACCAAGGGAAACCTAGTACAATAATGTCATGCAGATTATGCAGCACCAGAAATTTGCAACTCTCCTGATGATCTGGTTCAACCCTCATTATCACCTGAGTAGAAAACTGGGGTTTATTCTCTGCCAAAGGGGTAGAATCAATGCCCAGTAGGGGAATAGACTTCCGCAGGGGTATCATGGGAAACCCTCAACGTTTGGCAAAGTGAAAATCCATCAGGTTAATAGCTGCTCCTGAATCAACAAAATACTGAGCAGAAAATGTGGACAGGGAGCAAATCAGGGTAACAATCAACAGAAATTTAGTCTGAACACTACCCAAGACAACTGAGCGTGCAAAACGTCTTCCCCGCTTAGGGCAGACAGAAAAAGCATGGGAAGCGTCACCACAGTAGAAACATAACCCATTTCGCTTACGAAACTCATGACGCTGAGCCCCAGAAGTCACTCCATCACACTGCATGGGCTCAGGAACTGGCTCACAAGGCAACACTATCTCACGCATACCTCTGCGCTCACGCAAACATCTGTCAATTTGAATAGCCAAAGACATAGAATCATTGAGACCAGAGGGAACAGGGAATCCCTGTCACGCTGTATAGCAGATATAAATATGTGATGTCAGTAATCTATATCAAAAGGGCAACATACTATATAACATGCGCATAGATATATGATAACATAGATTTACCTGACAGAATGTCCAGTGGGTCAAAACGGAATCCGTTATACGCTGTCTCCGGCTAGAGGGTGACCGGGGTCTATGCTGACCCTAAACTGTGGTCCTGACTAATCCCTCAACCTGGAGGTACTGTTAAAGGTACAGAGGTCCAGGCCACCAGCGTAAACCCTGTCTCCTATCAATCCCTGCCAACTGTATTCTAGTCCTAAGAAGGACCCTGAATACCACCAAAGGGAATGAACAGGTAACGGTTAATGAACAGAAAGACATACAAAAAAGACAAGAAATAAAGTAAATAAAGTCTTACATACAACACTCACACACAGTAGGAACACCTAAGGTCTCAGAGAAAAACTATAAGCTGTAAGAGTAAAAACAACTAAGGAGCTCTTAGCTTAAGTATTCTCAGAACCGATCCAGTCTGCTAAACTACATGAATGCTTTCACCGGCGTCTAACACCCAGACTGGCAGAAATATAAAGGAAACTAATTGGAACATAATCAAAAGCAGCCGGGCGAGGCTGCACCTAGCCTTAGCAAAGAGCTAGGTAAAATTAACTCTCTCATTACCAAAAAACAAAGAAACAGCAGCTCAGCTGTGAGAAGTCAGAATGTGCAATCGCGACGATCTTCGTGGCGATGCACCCATGACAGTACCCCCCCTTCTACGAGGGGCCTCCGGACCCTCATAACCAGGTCTGTCCGGGTGAGTTGTGTGAAAGGTCCGAACCAATCGATCTGCGTTAACATCAGACGCAGGGACCCACGTCCCCTCCTCAGGACCATACCCCCTCCAATGAACTAAGTACTGAAGGGATCGGCGACTGAGACGTGAGTCAATGATTTTCGACCCATGAATTTCCACGTTATCATTGACCACCACTGAAGGAGGTAGAGGTGACGGTATGACTGGTGCCACATACTTTTTAAGTAGTGACTTGTGAAACACATTATGATTTTTAAACGTAGGAGGGAGGTCCAGATGAAATGCCACAGGATTAATTATGGAACTGATCCTGTACGGCCCGATGAATCTGGGACCCAACCTCCAGGAGGGAACTTTAAGTTTTATATTCCTGGTAGACAACCACACCAGATCGTTCACCTTCAGATCTCGACCAGAAACTCTCCCCCTATCAGCCATCCGTTTGTAACGGTTCTCCGTAACCTTCATTCTTAACCGATCTGGAACTATCAGTCTCCCTGGAAGTCCCACAGGGGCGTCCCCCTGAGCCCCCAATACCTCCCCCTCAAGCTCAGAGCATACAGCTGACACTACAACTCCCTCCTGAGGAATAGGAACCGGATAATCCATCCTCCCGGTCTCTGGGAAAGTACGAGATAAGGCATCAGGAAACAACTTTATTGAGCAGTCATATGCGCGATGAGGAGGTAACTCTTTACACCCCTCCTCTGAGAACATCTCCCCAAAGTCCTCCAGAAAAGGAGGCAAAGTCCTAGGCACAACCGCACCGATGACCGTGCTCATGCAGTTATTCTTGCAAAATTCACCCCACTGGCTTATCTTTCTGGATTGCCAATCAATCACTGGGTTATGTTTAGCCAACCAAGGAAGTCCCAACACAATAGGAGTAGGTAGACCCTCCAACACATAACAAGACAATTGCTCTTTATGTATTGCCCCTACTCGAAGATCTATGTTATGAACAGCTTGTACCAAGCTACCTTGACCAAGAGGTCTAGAATCAATAGAGAGTATAGGGACCGGTTTGGCCAATACACTCAGTTGCATACCATGCACCTGGGCAAACCGAGCGTCCACCAGATTAGCCCCGGACCCACTATCAAGAAAAACAGAAATCCTCTCAGTTCTAGTACCAATCACCACCTCCGCAGGCACGAGAAACTGAGAGGGATTTGGGGACGAAATACACACTCCCAGGTTAACTCCTTGGCTCAAAGAGGTCCGGGATGGACACCCCCCAACAAAATGTCCCTCTTTCCCGCAAAAGAAACACCTTCTAGTCTTGCGGCGCACCGCCGATTCCCTCCTACAAAATGATGTTCCTCCCAACTGCATGGGTTCCTCAGAACAGACCAGGGGAACCTCAGTATAAGGGACTTTAGTAGTAGGTGGAGTCATCATGGGGGGCGGAGTTACCTCGCGTCTTCCCCGAAGTCGTCTATCAATGCGAATAGCGAGGGCCATAGCAGCCTCCAGTGATGGAGGAGAATCATACTGAGCCAACACATCTTTTAATTTGTCAGACAACCCTTGACAAAACTGGCTCCTAAGAGCTGGGTCATTCCACTGAGTATCTGTTGCCCATCTACGGAACTCAGAAGAATATTCCTCCGCTGGACGATTTCCTTGCCGTATTTTACGTAACCTTGTTTCAGCAAGGGAGACTCGATCCGGATCATCATATACCAGGCCCAGGGCAGTAAAAAATCGATCCACTGACTGGAGATCTGGGGAGCCTGGAGGAATAGAGAACGCCCAAGATTGAGGGTCCCCTTGTAAGAGCGAGATAACAATTCCCACCCTCTGCTCTTCACTCCCAGATGACCGAGGCCGCAGCCGAAAGTACAATTTACATGCCTCCCGGAAAGTAAAAAATTTGTCCCGCCCACCAGTGAACCTGTCCGGGAGAGCAACCTTAGGTTCAGATCTGGTTTGCTCCGGGAGGGACAAAACCTTGGACTTAATGTCTGCAAATTCCATGGACAACCCCTGCAACTGCCGGGCCAGCTGGGCTACTGGATCCATGACAGCTGGGGAGAATCTTTAGTATGGGCCGGTGAAAATGTCACGCTGTATAGCAGATATAAATATGTGATGTCAGTAATCTATATCAAAAGGGCAACATACTATATAACATGCGCATAGATATATGATAACATAGATTTACCTGACAGAATGTCCAGTGGGTCAAAACGGAATCCGTTATACGCTGTCTACGGCTAGAGGGTGACCGGGGTCTATGCTGACCCTAAACTGTGGTCCTGACTAATCCCTCAACCTGGAGGTACTGTTAAAGGTACAGAGGTCCAGGCCACCAGCGTAAACCCTGTCTCCTATCAATCCCTGCCAACTGTATTCTAGTCCTAAGAAGGACCCTGAATACCACCAAAGGGAATGAACAGGTAACGGTTAATGAACAGAAAGACATACAAAAAGACAAGAAATAAAGTAAATAAAGTCTTACATACAACACTCACACACAGTAGGAACACCTAAGGTCTCAGAGAAAAACTATAAGCTGTAAGAGTAAAAACAACTAAGGAGCTCTTAGCTTAAGTATTCTCAGAACCGATCCAGTCTGCTAAACTACATGAATGCTTTCACCGGCGTCTAACACCCAGACTGGCAGAAATATAAAGGAAACTAATTAGAACATAATCAAAAGCAGCCGGGCGAGGCTGCACCTAGCCTTAGCAAAGAGCTAGGTAAAATTAACTCTCTCATTACCAAAAAACAAAGAAACAGCAGCTCAGCTGTGAGAAGTCAGAATGTGCAATCGCGACGATCTTCGTGGCGATGCACCCATGACAATCCCACTATAACGTCCTTTACTTTTTCTGACAGACCCTTTCGAAAAAGGGCTGCCAAAGCATCATCATTCCATTTGGTCAGGACTGCCTACTTTTGAAATTTCTGACAGTACAACTCAGCGTCTTCAAGACCCTGATTTAATGCCAACAAGATCTTTTCAGCTTGATCAGTGACATGAGGTTCATTGTACAATAACCCAGAACCTGAAAAAATACATCAATATCATTCAAAACAGGATCCCCAGGTGTCAGGGAAAAAGCCCAATCCTGAGGGTCGCCGCGCAGCAGGGAGATGACAATTTGAACCTGCTGTGCCGCGTTCCCTGAGGACTTAGGCTTTAAGGCAAAAAACAACTTACAGTTATTTTTGAAATTCAGAAATTTAGATCGATCCCCCAAAAACAAATCTGGCATGGGGATCCTAGGTTCCACAACCGGTAACCCAGCAAGATAGGTAGCAATACTCCGAACCTCAGTGGCAAGCTGATCCACACGGCCAGACAACTGTGCAAACTCCATTGAGAGAAAAAAAAATTCCTCCTCAGCACCCAGAGAAAAGAGGGGAAAAAAAAATGCAACAAACAGAGTTTCCTTATTACTATATTCCCCTTCTGTGAGTACCATACAATTTTCAGTTTTTGAGGCCGGTTATACTGTTATGTTTCGGTAACTGAGGAGAAATAGCAAAAAATAGCAAAAGCGGTAATACACCAGAGAGGCTGGAACCTATTGGATTGCAGTAACCTGAACTAACCACACAACTAGAAGTTCCTACGGTGATCCTAGACACCTCGTCACAGCCTGAGAGATAACTACACCTAAAGGCAGAAAGATGAAAGCTATCTGCCCCGGAGCAGATCCCCAAAGAAAATAGGAAGCCCCCAAACATGTAATGGCGGTTAGACAAGAAGAAAGCACGGACACATACAGAAAATAGAATGAGCAAACTCTGGGGCCCAATCTGTCTAGACAGAAAAGTACAGGAAAGAATTCTGACTGCAATCCAAAAAAACCCAAACAAAAATACCAACACTTCTGATTGCCAAAAAACCTGAGATCACACAATCTCATCCACCTAAATCAGATCTCTGGTGTAACAAAACGCTATTCAGCAAATAAAAAGTAACAAAGGAGCAAAGCAAAAGTGCAGACACAAACGGAGCACAATTGCAGCGCCAGACCCCCAAAAGGGGACAGGCTGCAGTCACTGCAAGCAGCAAACCAGCAGAGAAAATCTAACAGAGGAAAAAAAAAACAGCAAACACTTATCTTAAGGAGAGCAGGAAACTAGCAGTGCTTCAAGCAAGACCAGCAGGAACAATTGATAACCGGCAAGGCTGCTGGGAACTCAGGCCACTTATATCCTACCATTCAGCGCCAGCTGAAGGCCATTCGGTAATCAGTTCATTACCCTCAGCAACCACCGGAGGGAGTCCCAGCTCAGAAGCCGCCTCCAGCATATTCACAACACAGGTGTATACAGTGTTGGGGGAATTTTAAATCTCCGTATATATTTCAGCAGTAAGACACACGGTCACAGGCCCAGTCTGGCTAACACCAGAATATGAAAATCAGGAAAAGTGTACTGTCTCAGTATTATTATTATTATTTATTTATATAGCGCCATTAATTCCATGGTGCTGTACATGATAAGGGGTTACGTTTCAGTGGAGTGGTGGGGTCGGAAGCCAGATTGGAGGTTGTTGAGGAGAGAGTTAGATGAGAGGTGGGAGGAAAGTTGAGCGTGGACATGCTGCTCAAGGAGTTTGGAAGCAAACGGGAGCAATGATATTGGGCGATAGCTGGGCATAGCAGTTGGGTCAAGGTTTGTTTTTTGAGGATGGGTGTGATGGTGGCATATTTGAAGACAGAGGGAAAGGTACCAGAAGATAGCGATAGGTTGAAGAGATGGCTTAGGGCTGGGATGAGTTGTTAGTGAGGTTGGGGAGCAGGTGGGAAGGGATGGGGTCAAGTGCACAGGTGGTGAGGTGTGATTTGAAAAGCAGATGAGTAAGCTCTTCTTCAGTGATGTTGGAGAGGGAGGCTAGTAGGGAAGGACAGAGGTCTGGTATATGGAGTGGTTGGGGTGGTGGAACAGTAAAGGTTTGCCTTGTTTGGTCGATCTTATTTTTGAAGTATGTGGCAAAGTCCTCGGCAAAGATGAGGGGAGTTGGAGGTGGCAGTAGTGGGCGGAGGAGAGAGTTGAATGTGCTGGACAGTTGTTTTGGGTTGTAGGATAATGAAGATACAAGGTTTGCGAAATAGGTCTGTTTAGCAGAGGTGAGGGCTATTTTGAAGGCAAGTGTAGCTTGTTTGAAAGCAGTGAAGTCGTCTGGCAGGCGTTTTCTTCCAATGCAGCTCCTGGATGATTGTCGAAGTTTTTTGGTGAGATTGTTGTGCCAGGGTTGCCTATTGATTTGTCGCACTTTGCCGTGTGTGAGAGGGGCGACTGAGTCTATGGCAGATGTGAGGGTGGTGTTATAGAAAGCAGTGGCGTTTTCTGTGTCGTGGAGTGAAGATATGGAGTACAGAGGTAGAAGAGAATCTGAGAGTCTGTGAATGTCTCGGTGTGCAAGGTTTCTGCGAGGATGTGCCAGTGGCTGAACACAGGGCAGGTGAAGAGGACAGGGATGAGAAGGTGAGTAGGTGGTGGTCAGATAGGGGGAGGGGAGAGGTTGTGAAATTAGATAGGGAGCAGAGGCGGGTGAAGATGAGGTCTAATGTAAGTCCGTCTGTGTGGGTGGCTGTGGAGGACCACTGAGTAAGTCCAAAGGATGAAGTAAGTGACAGGAGTTTGGAGGCTGCTGTACAGTAGCATACAGCTGTATACAGTGTTGGGGGAATTTTAAATCTCCGCATATATTTCAGCAATAAGACACACGGTCACAGGCCCAGTCTGGCTAACATCATAATAACAAAATCAGGAAAAGTGTACTGTCTCAGTAGCATACAGCTGTAAACAGTGTTGGGGGAATTTTAAATCTTCGTATATATTTCAGCAATAAGACACACGGTCACAGGCCCAGTCTGGCTAACACCAGAATATCAAAATCAGGAAAAGTGTACTGTCTCAGTAGCGTACAGCTGTATACAGTGTTGGGAGAATTTTAAATCTCTGTATGTATTTCAGCCAGAGGCGTAGCTAGGGGTTCAGCTCAGGGGGGCGAAACATCTGAGTGGGCCCCTAACATGCGCACATATCATTGGTGCAACCTGCGTGGCTGCACATGGGCACAAGAAGTAAGGGGGTCCATTTCTACCTCCAAAAAAGGTGCAAACTTGCATTTTTAGGGGCTCTTGGGCTGCAAAGGGATCATATATTGTTCTTGCACAGGGGCCCTTTCAGTCTGGGGCCGCCTGTGGCCCCTTACCAGGTAATCATGATTATAACTACCGTATGATGGTATAGGGGAACCTCAGGAGATGACCCCACTGCTATTGAAAATAAAAGTCTATACAAAGACCAACTGTCACGTCGCCGTTGGATTCAGTGGCTGGTGTTTCCTGCCTCGGCCGCTCCTTCTGCTGGTGGTGCCGGTGATAGGAGTGTGGTATCCTCATATGGTTCCACTCCTTTGACGCCGGCCTCTGTCGCTGCGCATCGCCATGTCTCGCCTGTGGGTAATGTTGGCGACAGAGAAGGGGTCTCTGCGCAGGAGTCTGGTGGGCGTAGGCTTCTCTCTTCTGTCAGAGGTGAAGTGGTTGGTGTCAGTCATGCATCACCATCTGGCCTGGTTCTGGGGGCGGTCCAGATGAGGTCATCAGACTGTGAGCCTGTGAGAGGTAGCCATGCCCTTCAAATGCCTTGGAGCCTGGCTTGTAGGCTGCCAGATATAGTCTTGGTTTACCCAGCGTGTTAGTTTGTTTTGCTATTGTATTTTTGACCTTTGCCTGGATTTCTGACTGTTCTACTGCCTGCCGATTTTGTACCTCTGCTGTCCGCCTGGTTTTGACTTGAACTTTAGCCTGTATTTCTGACCCTTCTACTGCCTGCCGATTTTGTACCTTTGCTGCCCTCCTGGTTTTGACCCTTGAACTTCTGACTACGCATTTGGTCTCGCTTTTTATTCCCGTCCTACCGTCCTTCCTACTCCGGTCCACTGCTCTCATAGGCAGCTACCCCCTGGACTTCGCTATAATTCCAGATCCCTGTATAGGGGTAAAGGGTCTCGGGGTTTCTCGGGTGCTGTCTTACCTGCAGTTCAGACCTGCAGTGGGCGGACGCCACACCAGCATTGATATTACCGCCTTATGGTGACATATAGTGGTAGATACCAGTCCTGCAGGACGTATAGAGATTACTGCACAGTTATAGATGGTGACTTACAGAGGACGTTCTTCTGTTGGAGTCATTCACTTTTCTATCTGGCCCAGACTGACATGTCAACTTCTCCAGCCAGGACTCATCTGCCAAGAATACAACAAAGACACATCTGTCTTTTCACATTTCCAACACCGTTCACATGTAGAATCATGAAATCCTAGAATGATAGAGTTGGAAGGGACCTCCAGGGTCATCTGGTCCAACCGTCTGCTCAATGCAGGATTCACTAAACCATCTCAGACAGATGTCTGTCCAGCCTCTGTGTGAAGACTTCCATTGAAGGAGAACTCACCACCTCTCGTGGCCGCCTACTCCACTCATTGCTCACCCTCACTGTCAAAAAGTGTTTTCTAATATCTAATCTGTATCTTCTCCCCTCCTGTTTCATCCCATTGCGTCTCCTGTTTTCATGTGCAAATGTATTCCCAAACTGCACAAACTCCTCATCCTGCCAATACCCAAATACTGAGCCACTGCTGCCGTGTCCCTATTACTGCAACTGCTGTGTGGTACAAAAACAGAGCTCCTCTTCCTGGCTCACATAGTAATGCCACCACTGCCCCTTACATCGTAATAATGTCTCCTGTGTGCTCTCAAAATGCTAAAATTGCCCTCTAGAAAATATTAATTTCCTGTACATGTGCCCTCCAAATTTTGTCCCTAGAAAGTAATAATACTCCATGTGCAACTTTGATGGTCACAATACTGAGAGCCCCTATAACAATAATGTTTAAGTGCCCACTTAACATTTAATAATGTCCACTGAGTTCCCCATGTACAATTCCTCTATATACAGTATGCTGGGTCCACAGATCCCCTCTACACCATATGATGATCCCACAGCTCCCCTATACACAGTATGATGATGCCACAGCTCCCCTATACACAGTATGATGATGCCACAGCTCCCTTATACACCGTATGATCCCACAGCTCCCCTATACACCGTATGATGGGCCCACAGCTCCCCCTATACACCGTATGATGATCCCACAGCTCTCCTATACACAGTATGATGATCCCACAGCTCCCCTATACACAGTATGATGGGCCCCCAGCTCCCTTATACACAGTCTGATGTCCCCCAGAGTTCCCCTATACATATGATGATGCCCCCACTGCTCCTTCAATACACAATATCATAGTTAATAGTGTTCTGACACTGTGCGGCGCCTGCACTGAGAGCTCCTCTGCAGGGAGGAAATTAACTTTATTCCTCCAAGCAGCCTTGCTCTTCCAGTCATAATTGTTGCGCTGGCACAGTTTCAGTCACCGCTCTGTGTATAGAGAGTGGCGGCTGTAACAGCACCACGGCACTGACGGACAGCCGCCTCAGCACCGTCTGCCACCCAGTAGTTACCTACAGGTGCCCCTATAAATAATAATGCTTCTTAAGTGCCCACATAATAATTAACTGAGTCCCCCTATGTACAGTAGTAATGGCCCCAGCATTGCTGATGTGAGCAGGGGGTCATGTGATGACTCTTTCGGCTTCTCCCAATTATCTTCTATTGAGTGAAGTCAAACTTATCTAGTCGACACGTTCAAATAGCAAATGTGGTCGCATGACCGCCTGATTGCACCAATGGTCATGGGGTCTCATGACGGCAGGCGTACCCCATCATGATTTTGCAGCCTGTAGTCTCAAAGTGACTGCAGACAATTATCCCGAGCCTTTAATAACTTCATAATAATAAATTGCTTATTATTAAAAAAATGCAGCTCGTGGTTATTGTATGGTTATACTTGTTAGGGGGCAGACAGATGGAAGTATTTCTCGTGCGAGGATCACATCGCAATCCTCAGACTGAAAGTCGGCTCTCCACACCTGAGTGTTTATAGCTGCATAGTAATCCATCATGCTCATGTCAGGAGCTGTACCGGCCAGTCCGAGGATTGCGGTGCGATCCTCACATGAGTTAGTTATACGCCCGTCTGACTGTGCCCTTGTTATAATAATACTGAAATATTAATCTATTATTAAAGTATTAACGAGCTCATAAGTAAAAAAAAAAAGCCCCCTACCTCCTCCCTGTCCACCACCCACACCCCAATAGCCCATCCTCTCACATGCACCCCTCAGTGTTCTGTCCTACTGACCCCACAATACCCCATCCTCTCACATTCACCCTCCGTGCCCTGTTGCCCCTCCCCCACTTCAGCCCCCACAATACCCCATCCTCTCACAGTAAACCCCCAGTGCCCTAGCCCCCACAATACCCTCATCCTCTTACATTCAACCCCAGTGCCCAGTCCACCCTCCCTCACAATACCCCCATCTGTTATGCTTTGGTAGCTGAGGAGAGCAGGCAAAAACGGCAATACACCAGAGAGGTTGGAATCTACTGGATAGCAGTACCCTGACTAACCACCACAACTAAAGACAGCCGTGGAGCGTTCCTACGTTGGTCCTCGACGCCTCGTCACAGCCTGAGAGGCTAACTACACCTAAAGATAGAAAGAGGAAAGCTATCTGCCCCGGAGCAGATCCCCAAAGAACATAGGAAGCCCCCAAACATGTAATGGCGGTTAGACAAGAGGAAATACAGACACAGATAGAAAATAGTATGAGCAAACGCTGGGGCCCAATCTGCCTAGACAGAAAAGGATAGGAAGGATACTTACTGCAATCCAAAAAAAACCCTAAAAAAAAGCCAACGCTACTAATTGCAAAAACACCTGAGATCACACGACCTCTACCACCTAAATTAGTTCTCTGGTGTAACAAAACTAAGCCGCAGCCACTGAAAAAACTGGAAAAGGCAAATGAACAAACAACAGTGGCTCCAGAGGAACCGAGAGGAGCCCAAGCCCCCCGGGGAGGGGAACCTGGCCAACCTCACAGAAATGCAGAGAAATATGCAAATGGCAAGCACAAAAACAAAAAACAGAAAGTATCTTATCTGAGAGCAGGAGAAGAGGCAAGACTCAGCAAGCTTCCAAGTGAACCAGGAAACAACGTTGAGACAAGAACAATTGATCACCAGCAACCATGATGGGGGGAAACCTCCCTTATATCCAGCCAGTCTGTGATTCCTGATTGCCAATCCTCATTGAATGGTTCAGTACTGTTTGTAACCACCAGAGGGAGCTTCTGCTCAGAATTCATTTCTAAAACATTCACAACACCCATCCTCTCACATTAACCCCTGTGCGCCAGCCCCCACAATATCCCGATCCTCTCACATTCACCCCCAGTGCACTGTACCCCCTACCCCACAATGCCCCCATCCTCTCACATTCCCCCCACAGTGACCATGACATGCCTAAGCTGAATGAATTTAATAAATTCCATCCCCACTTACCATACCTCCCAACTGTCCCGGATTGAGCGGGACAGTCCTGATTCAGACCCTCCCACCCGCTGTCCCGGGCGGGACGCTATGTTTCCCGCAGTGAGAAGCTGCCACGCCCCCCATCCTCACCCTCCCTGTCTCTCCAACTCTGCCTCTCACAGCAAGCAAAGACGTCTCCTCTTCTGTGAGCACAGGACCTGTGATGAGGTCACAGGAGGGGAGGAGTCAGGGGGTCACATGATCGAGGTTCTCTGTGCAGGTCTCTGGTGTGCTGGTTGTCATGGTGCTGGATGAAGGGAAGTTTATGTGTGAGGTCAGGAGGGGTTTACAGGGTGGATGTAGCAGTGCTGTTGTGTGTACGGAGCAGAGCCGTGTGTGTGCGAGGTGTATGGAGCAGAGCTGTGTGTGTACGAGGTATACGGAGCGGAGCCGTGTGTGTACGAGGTGTACGGAGCAGAGCCGTGTGTGTACAAAGCGGAGCCGTGTGTGTACGAGGTGGATGTAGCAGTGCTTTGTGTGTACGGGGCGTACGAAACGGAACCCTGTGTGTACGAGGTGTACGGAGCTGAGCTGCTCAGCTCTGTACACTTCGTACACACAGGGCTACGTGCTTGAGCCGTGTGTGTACAGAGCGGAGCAGAAACGTGTGTGTATGAGGTGTAAGGTGCAAAGTCGCATGTGTACAAGGTTTACGGAGTGAAGCCATGTGTGTACAAGGTGCACAGAGCAGAGCTGCATGTGTACGAGGTTTATGGAGTGGAGCCATGTGTGTACTGAGTGGAGTCGTGTGTGCGCGAGTTGTACAGAGCGGAGCCGTGTGTGCGCGAGGTGTACGCAGTGGACCCGCATGTGTACAAGGTTTACAGAGTGGAGCCGTGTGTGCGCGAGGTGTACGGAGCGAAGCCGTGTGTGTTGAAGGCATACAAAGCGCAACCGTGTGTGCATGAGGTGTGCGGAGACGTGCGTGTACAAGGTGCATGGTGGGGAGCATTCATACCTCCCAACCATCCCGGATCCAGCGGGACAGTCCCAATTTTGAGAGCCCCACTGCCCCTGCCGGGAGCTTACTTTTCCAGTGGACACAGGAGTACAAGGCGGAGCCCCGAGGAGCACTTTAAAACTAGCACGTGACGTTCCACCGGAAGTGATGTGCTAGAAGCTAACCGGAAATTAGGTAATTTCAGGAGGAGATTGTGACGGAACCATGGAGGCACTTCAGGGAATGCTTCAGATCCATCACCGTGTCCTCCTTCGACAACGCGGACAGCAGGATCGCCTTGGAATCGGGGATGTCGGTCATGTAAGCGGATCATTATCTGTCCTGCATCTGGAGGCTCAGGTGGGCACTACAATGTGAGTCGGGCTGCTGTATTATCTTTATAGAATCTTTATTTCTTTCTCTCTCTAATCCTTTTTTTCTTTTTCTCTCTCTGTTCTTTCCTCTCTTTCTTTCTCTATGTTCTTTTTCTTTCTCTGTTCTTTTTCTTTCCCATCTTTCTTTCTTTCTATTCTTTCTTTCTCTCTCTCCTTCCATTTTCTCTGTTCTTTCTTTCTCTCTGTTCTCTTTCCCTTTTCTTTCTCTGTTCTTTCTTTCCCATCTTTCTTTCTCTCTCTGTTCTTTCTTTCCCATCTGTAAGGTCGGGACCGCCGCCATCTTGTATAGGGCCTATACCAGCCTCCATTTTGTCAGTTCACAGAGCCACAGACTGCTAACTACACAGGGCCTGTTAGCATATTCAGTACGACCGGTTTTGATGTCCACTATGAATCAAAAGGGCTTTAGTATGCTAATTAGTTTAGGCCAGTGTCTGAATAAGATGGTCATTAGTATGTTAAATAGCTCAGACTCAAGCCAGTATTTCCTGCTCCATATGAATTGCAGGCCAGTTAATATGCGTGCATCAAAGAAAAGGGTAGGGGCCAAGCAGGTTTAAGAACTGTACCCATGAACAGGCTGTTCTCAATCCATTTCTCACAGCAGCAAGAAGCACAAGGGATTTGCCTTGCCAAGGGAGCAGCAGCACATGCTTTGGGAGACTGTCCAGCAACTAAAGACTGTTACTTGGGGACCGCAGAGCTCCCTGCCTCCCCATGTCCATACAACCCAGTAATATTGATCTATAGCTAATACCTTTAAGCCTTGTACATTATTGTGGTATTTTTACTCTGACTGCAAATCCATTGTAATTACGTTGTATAGCTTTACTGTATATTTCTGTAATTATCTAGTGCGCCCTTAAGGCAATTAAACCATAAAATTAATCTTGGGCTGATGCTTTTACTCTGATCACGAATCTTAGAATACCCAGTGGGTAACAGGACAACCTCCCCGGCGGCCATTTGCTCTAGGTGCAGTTCCCTTACTGACCTGAGAGACAAAGGGGGCGCTGGAGAGCTGTACCTGTGGGGTTACGTCCCATTGGTGACGTGGGAGGAAAGGGGTCGTCCTTCACATTTGGTAGCGGCGGTGGGATCAGAAGCTGTGATACCCGGGCTACCGTGTGGCGGTCGGCTTTGTTCCTCACAATTGGTGGCAGCGGTGGGATCAGAGTAATAGTGTGCGTGGGACCCCTACTCCCAGACACTAGAGACTACCAGCGGTACTTTCACTGCTGGGGTCTTAAGGTCAGCCCAGCACTAGACGGTCAGAGTGTAAATATAATAAGTTGTGTGCAAGGTCGGGGTTGCAGCTGTTCCAGTAACCAAAGGTTCCCAAGATGGCGGAAGGCACCAGGAGTAAGGCAAAGGGGGAGGCCAATGCTATGGTCTATGTGGGGTTCGATACTGACAAAGGCGAGGGGGAGCTCAGCCAGGGCTCCCCAAGGAGCCCGACCCCCGTGCTCAGTCCCGCAGTGGACTGTCCACCCCCTGCCCGTCCCAGCCTGTCCAGATCGGAGGCCCTTTTCCAAGCGGCTATGGCACAGCTTGAGGCTGGTAATGACGCCGCCTATGACAGACTCCTGGTGGCGGCAGAGACAGCAGCAGAGCGTGAGCAAGCAGCGGCAGAGAAAGCACCAGAGCGTGAGCAAGCAGCGGCAGAGAGAGCAGCGGAGCGTGAGCAAGCAGCAGAGCGTGAGCATACAGAACGTGTGTTGCAGGCTACAGAACGCCGTGAAGCTGCGGAGCGCCGGCACCGACTGGAGATGGCTCAGCACGGGCCCCCGCTGGACGCACCAGGCCCACCGGAGACAAGGGCTTCCAAGGTCCGGGCGGAGGACTTTCCCTTACTTGAAAAGAATGGAGACCTGGATTCCTTTCTGCTGGCTTTTGAGAGGACCTGCCTCCAACATCATCTGGCCCCGGATCAGTGGGCAAGGTACCTGACCCCCCGTTTGAGGGGTAAGTCCCTGGAAGTTTTGGGGGACTTACCTGCCGGGAGGAGCAGGACTACAACAGCATCAAGAGGGCCCTGATCCAGCACTACAACCTCACCCCGGAGTCGTACCGCAGGAAGTTCAGGAGCCTGCAGCAGGGTTCAAAGGACACCTGGACCGACCACATGCGGGCCCTGCTGAGAGCTGCGGAGCACTGGACCTCGGGTCTAGAGCTCACTACCCGCCAGGAGGTCCAGGAACTGTTTGTCATGGAGCAATTCTTGTGGAACTGCCCAGAGGACCTCCAGCAGTTCCTCCGTGACCGGAAACCAAAGGGGGCTTCTGCTACAGCCGCCCTGGCAGACGAGTATGCCATCAACAGGGCGCCGGAGCCAAAGAAGCCTGCCAGCAGCAACTGGAGAGGGGGTAAGCCCAATCCTGCCCCAGCCCCATATCCAGCCCCCAGAGTGCAAGGGGTGTACCCCCCGGCTGCCCTCTCCAGGCCAGGAACAGAACCCAGACGTTGTCATAATTGCAATCAGCCAGGACACTTTAAGGCTGCGTGTCCCCAGCGCCAGAAGGCCCCATCCCTGTCCCAGAAACCGACCACTGTTTTGTGTGTGGGAGGGGGTGGTGGGAGGTCCCTAGACAATTACCAACCCGTCACCATCGGCCGCTCAGCGGTCATGGGACTGCGGGACACAGGCGCTGAACGAACCCTGGTACGTCCTGAGGTGGTGTCCCCTCAAGACTTGGTACCTGGGAAAACTCTTTCCGTCTCCGGAATTGGAGGCGTTGAACCGGCGCTGCCCGTTGCCAAGGTGTATTTGGACTGGGGCGCCGGGAGGGGGATGCGGGAGGTGGGAGTAACGCTGAATATTCCTGCAAATGTGTTGCTTGGGACCGATTTGGGGCGGCTAGTGTCCCAGTATGTGGCCAATGAACCCCGGCTCCCCAAGAATGTCATGACTCCACTGTGAATGCTAATGTTAATGTATTGAATATGCCTCCAACAGTGGAGGAGGGAGTGAAACCTGATGGTAAGCCATGCACTGACACTACACACACAGGGCTCACAGTGAGGACAGGTGAGGAGGCTGCACGGGAGAGCTCAGAGGTGGGGGGAGGGGCTGCTATGGGCAGTGTAGGGCCACTAAGTGAACCCAGCCTGCTGAGTTTAGGGCCCCTGCAGGAAGAGGAACAGGCCATGGGGGGAGGGGGAGTCCCGGGAGAGGAGCCACCAGGTAAGACCCCAGGGCAGGTGTTCCCCACATCCGGGATGTCAGGAAGTCAGGGAAGTCTGCCTGACCCGGCGACTTGGTCAGGGGACGAGGGAAAGCAGGCGCTACCCGTGGTCTCAGCGGTCGTGGCCGCTGTTACCAGGAGTGGGAGCGCTGAAGCCCAAAGAGCCTCGCGGACGTCCGACGGTTTCCCCCTCTCCGACCAAGTAGCTGCCGAGTCAGACAGTAGCCAGGAGACAGATCCCGGGGAACTGACAGAGGACATGGCAGTTTCATCAATTCTTGCCACATCAAGTCAGGGATTTCAGGCAGCGTTGGAAGCTGACACTAGCCTGAAAACTCTCAAGGAGCAGGCGGCACAGCCTCCCCTGGAGTCCAACCGCGAGCGAGTGGTCTGGGACCAGGGACGGCTATACTGGGTAACGGTCCAACAGGGTTCACCGGAGGCGTGGCCCAGGGACCGACAGTTAGTGGTACCCCATCCGTTCAGGGCGGAATTGTTGCGGATCGCACACGAGATTCCAATAGCCGGACACCTAGGGATCACTAAAACCAGGGCCAGGCTAGCTCAGCATTTCTACTGGCCCGGAATTAGGACCGAGGTGATAGCCTACTGCCGTTCGTGTGACACCTGTCAGAGGGTGGGGAAGGCGGGGCCGCGCCCCAAAGCCCCACTGGTAACTGCCCATCATCGAAGAGTCTTTCTCGAGGGTGGCTGTGGATCTCATTGGACCTCTGTCCACTCCCAGCCGCTCTGGGAAATGCTTCATACTAACGGTAGTGGACTATGCCACCCGGTACCCGG
This sequence comes from Oophaga sylvatica, assembly GCA_033576555.1. NCBI lineage: Eukaryota > Metazoa > Chordata > Amphibia > Anura > Dendrobatidae > Oophaga > Oophaga sylvatica. Next base: position 48,709 of record JARQOD010001700.1, on the reverse strand, counting down.
AGGCGGTAGCTTTGTCGTCCATTCGGGCCGACAAAGTGGCCACTGCCTTACTGGAGATTTTCTCCAGAGTGGGGTTTCCCAAGGAAATGCTCACCGACCGAGGGACCCAGTTCATGTCGCAGCTGATGGAGCCTCTCTGTAAGCAGGTACAGGTGCAACATCTGGTGGCCAGCCCGTATCACTCACAGACCAATGGCTTGTGTGAGCGGTTCAATGGCACCTTAAAGCAGATGCTGAAGATGTTGGTCGACTCCCACGGGAGAGACTGGGAGCGGTATCTCCCACACCTGCTGTTTACCTACCGGGAGGTCCCACAGGCCTCAACGGAGTTCTCCCCCTTTGAGCTCCTGTACGGGCGATGTGTACGGGGGCCCCTTGCTCTGGTGAAGGAAGCATGGGAAGGGGATTTAGCCACCCCTGGAGTGTCAGTCATTGAGTATGTCGTGCGCTTCCGGGACCGAATGATGGCCTTGACACGGCTGGTGCATGACAATATGACCCAAGCTCAGGCTGACCAGAAGCGATGGTACGACCAGAATGCTTGTGAGCGGACCTACCAGGTGGGTCAAAAGGTGTAGGTACTGGTCCCCGTACCCCAAAACAAGCTTCAGGCGGCCTGGGAGGGTCCATACCTCGTGCACGAGCAGCTCAACGCCGTCACCTACCTGTTCACCCTGGACCACGCCCGTGGAAGGAGGAAGGCCTTCCATGTGAACATGATGAAGGCCCATCATGAGCGGGAGGCTTATGCCCACCCAGTGTGCTACCTTCCAGAGGAAGGAGAGGCAGAAACCCTCCTCAATCTGCTCACCCAAGCCAAGGCGGGTGGATCCATCGAGGATGTGGGGGTTGGCCACCAGCTCTCGGAGGACCAACGTTCCCAGCTGGGGGCCACCCTACACCCCTTTCGGGAGCTATTCAGCAGCCTGCCCGGAAGGACTGAGGCAGCAGTCCATGACGTGGACACTGGCAACCACCCCCCAATCCGGCGTTCAGCATATCGGGTCTCTCTTGAGGTGCAGCAGCAGATGCGCCAAGAGATAGACGAGATGCTGAGGCTGGGGGTGATCCAAGCGTCCAACAGCGCATGGGCTTCGCCTGTAGTCCTCGTCCCTAAAAAGGACCGAACTACGCGGTTCTGCGTGGACTACAGGGGGCTCAACGCTGTGTCGGCCACCGATGCGTACCCAATGCCGCGCATCGATGACCTGCTCGACCAGCTGGCCGGGGCCAAGTACCTGACCATCATGGATCTGAGCAGGGGGTATTGGCAGATTCCCCTGACCCCTAGGGCACGGGAACGCTCTGCCTTTATCACCCTATTCGGACTGTACGAGTCCACGGTGATGCCATTCGGCATGAAGAATGCCCCTGCCACTTTTCAGTGGATGGTCAACACACTGCTCGAGGGACTGGAAGGGTATGCGACCGCGTACCTGGATGACATTGCCATCTTCAGTCCCACCTGGGAGGATCACCTAGAGCACCTGGCGCAGGTGCTCGGGCGAATCCAGCGAGCAGGCTTGACCATTAAGCCGGAAAAATGCCAGCTGGGTATGAGTGAGGTCCACTACCTGGGACACCGGGTAGGTGGGGGAGCTCTGAAGCCAGATCCCGGGAAGGTGGATGCCATTGCATCCTGGCCCACCCCCAGGACCAAGAAGCAGTTGATGTCCTTCTTGGGTACTGCTGGGTACTGTAGGAGGTTTGTTCCACACTATAGTGCCCTGGCCAAGCCCCTGACGGACCTCACCAAGAAAAGGCTGCCCGCCGCAGTCGACTGGACAGTCGCCTGCGAGACAGCTTTCCAGGCGCTCAAGACTGCCCTTTCTAGTTCTCCTGTACTACAGGCAGCCGACTTCACGCGGCCGTTCTTAGTGCAGACCGGCGCCAGCGACTTCGGCCTCGGTGCTGTGCTCAGCTAGGTTGACACTACGGGCCATGAACACCCCGTTTTGTACCTGAGCAGGAAGCTCCTGCCGAGGGAAGTGGCCTATTCCACGATGGAGAAGGAATGTCTGGCAATTGTGTGGGCCCTGCAGCGTCTGCAGCCATACTTGTACGGATGCCAATTCACCGTGGAAACAGACCACAACCCCCTCAGCTGGTTACACACGGTCTCTGGGACGAATGGGAGGTTGCTAAGCTGGAGCCTCGCTCTCCAACAGTAACACTTCATCATTCGCCACAAAAAAGGCAGGGACCATGGTAACGCTGATGGGTTGTCACGGCAAGGAGGGGGTGCGGAAGGGCACATGGGGGAACCCAGGAATGTGATACCCCCTAGCGCCCTCAAAAGCAGGGAGGTGTAAGGTCGGGACTGCCGCCATCTTGTATAGGGCCTATACCAGCCTCCATTTTGTCAGTTCACAGATCCACAGACTGCTAACTACACAGGGCCTGTTAGCATATCCAGTACGACCGGTTTTGATGTCCACTATGAATCAAAAGGGCTTTAGTATGCTAATTAGTTTAGGCCAGTGTCTGAATAAGATGGACATTAGTATGTTAAATAGCTCAGACTCAAGACAGTATTTCCTGCTCCATATGAATTGCAGGCCAGTTAATATGCGTGCTTCAAAGCAAAGGGGAGGGGCCTAGCAGGTTTAAGAACTGTAGCCATGAACAGGCTGTTCTCAATCCATTTCTCACAGCAGCAAGAAGCACAAGGGATTTGCCTTGCCAAGGGAGCAGCAGCACATGCTTTGGGAGACTGTCCAGCAACTAAAGACTGTTACCTGGGGACCGCAGAGCTCCCTGCCTCCCCATGTCCATACAACCCAGTAATATTGATCTATAGCTAATACCTTTAAGCCTTGTACATTATTGTGGTATTTTTACTCTGACTGCAAATCCATTGTAATTACGTTGTATAGCTTTACTGTATATTTCTGTAATTATCTAGTGCGCCCTTAAGGCAATTAAACCATAAAATTAATCTTGGGCTGATGCTTTTACTCTGATCACGAATCTTAGAATACCCAGTGGGTAACAGGACAACCTCCCCGGCGGCCATTTGCTCTAGGTGCAGTTCCCTTACTGACCTGAGAGACAAAGGGGGCGCCGGAGAGCTGTACCTGTGGGGTTACGTCCCATTGGTGACGTGGGAGGAAAGGGGTCATCCTTCACATTTGGTAGCGGCGGTGGGATCAGAAGCTGTGATACCCGGGCTACCGTGTGGCGGTCGGCTTTGTTCCTCACACCATCTTTCTTTCTCTCTGTTCTTTCTTTCTGTTCTTTCTTTCCCCTCTTTCTTTTTATCTCTGTTTCTTTCCCCTTTTTTCTCTGTTCTTTTTTTCTGTCCACTTTCTTTCTCTGTTCTTTTTCTTTCCCCTCTTTTTCTCCTCTCTGTTCTTTCTTTCCCCTCTTTATTTTTTTCTCTCTGTTCTTTTTTCTGTCCCCTTTCTTTCTCTGTTCTTTGTTTTCTTTCTCTCTCTCTGTTCTTTCTTTCTCTCTGTTCTCTTTCTTTCCCCTTTCTTTCTCTCTCTCTGTCCTTTCTTTCCCATCTTTCTTTCTTTCTCTGTTCTTTCTTTCCCCTCTTTCTTTCTGTTCTTTCTTTCCCCTCTTTCTTTCTCTGTTCTCTTTCCCCTCTTTCTTTCTCTCCCTCTCTGTTCTTTCTTTCCCCTCTTTCTTTCTCTCTAATCTTTCTTTTTCTCTATTCTTTCATTCCCCTCTTTCTTTTTCTCTGTTCTTTCTTTCTCTGCTTTTATTTTCTCTGTTCTTTTTCTTTACCCTTTTTCTTTTTTTCTGTTCTTTCTCTGTTCTCTTTCTTTCCCCTCTATCTTTCTCCCTCTGTTCTTTCTTTTTCATTCCCCTCTTTCTCTCTCTAATCTGTCTTTCTTTCTCTCTGTTCTTCCTTTTTCTCTGTTCTTTTTCTTTCCCCTTTCTTTCTCTCTGTTCTTTCTTTCTTTACCCTTTTTCTTTTTCTCAGTTTCTTTGTTTTTTTCTCTGTTCTTTCCCATCTTTCTTTCTCTGTTCTTTCCTTCCCATCTTTCTTTCTCTCTATCTCTCTGTTCTTTCTTTCCCCTTTCTCTCTTTTCTTTCCCCTTTCTTTCTCTCCCTCTCTGTTCTTTCTTTCCCATCTTTTCTCTTTTCTTTCTCCTTTCTTTCTCTCCCTCTCTGTTCTTTCCTTCCCATCTTTCTCTCTATCTCTCTGTTCTTTCTTTCCCCGCTTTTCTTTCTCTCCCTCTCTGTTCTTTCCCCTCGTTCTTTTTTTATGTCCCCTTTCTTTCTCTGTTCTCTTTCCCCTTTCTCTCGTTCTCTTTATCTGTTTTCTTTTTTCTCTCTCTGTTCTTTCTTTCCCTCAGTACCAGCCACTGTGCCCATTATGCCAGCCACTGTGCCCTCAGTACCAGTCAGCATGAATCGTGGACATGGGTGTGACTAGTTGTGAAATGGGTGTGGTCAGGGGCGTGGCCTACATTTGCTGCCGCGCGCTGTGCACGCCGCAGCCTTTGTCCCTCTTTCCATCTTCAAAAGTTGGGAGGTATGCACTTACCAATGAAGATTGCAGGCAGTGACTGAGGCAGGATCAGGAAGTGTCCAGTGTATGCACACAGAGGGCACTAGGACCCAGTGTGGCTGAGACAACCAGAGCCTGCAGGGCAGAAAGTGAAACAACAGATGCTGCCAGCCAGGAAGGAGCACCTCTGGTGAGACAGCAGCTCCATGCACTGCGCACACACAGACAGGCACTGCAACCTGTGGCAGAGGGAGCCGGCATTGCGCTGCTCTCTCCCTGACACGTCAGCTACTGGCCATGTCTCCCAGTGGGCCCCTGCATGTGACTGGGCCCGGGGCAACGGCCCCCTCTGCCCCCCCAATAGCTATGCTACTGAGTTCAGCAGTAAGACACACGGTCACAGGCCCAGTCTGGCTAACACCAGAATATGAAAATCAGGAAAAGTTACTGTCTCAGTAGCATACAGCTGTATACAGTGTGTTAGGGCTGGCGGAACGCACAAAATAAATATAAATAATAAGTGCGTTCGCAGCCTGGGGTCCACCATGCAGGCAGAGCCTGCTGCTAGTAGGATGGCGGAATGGTGAACTCTGTTACTTCACAGAGTCGCAACTATGGACACTGTGGCCCTATATGGCGGTATAAGCGAACTCTGTTACGCCACAGAGTCGCTAAGGTAGAAACGCAGAAATATGGACTGTGCCCTGTTAACTCCACAGGTAAGCACAGACAACTGCTGTGCGGACAGCAATCCGTAGCAACACAATCAGCAACGCAATCAGACAATCTCCTCACCGGAGAAGCCGGTATTCTAGGGGCTTATTTCAGCCGAGCCCTAACACATGCGTGCAAGATCACCCTGGCGCAAAGCACATAATGTAACATAGTAACATAGTTATTAAGGTTGAAGGAAGACTTTAAGTCCATCTAGTTCAACCCATATCCTATCCTAACCTGCCCTAACATGTTGATCCAGAGGAAGGCAAAAAAAAAACCAAGTGGCAAACAGTAAGCTTCACATTGGGGAAAAAAAATTCCTTCCCGACTCCACATACAGCAATCAGACTAACTCCCTGGATCAACGCAGTATCTAGGAAACTAGTGAATATAGCCTGTAATATTATACTTTTCAAGAAAGGCATCCAGTCCCTTCTTAAATTTTAGTAAGGAATCACTCATTACAACATTAGACGGCAGAGAGTTCCATAGTCTCACTGCTCTTACAGTAAAGAATCTGCGTCTGTGATTATGGCTAAACCTTCTTTCCTCCAGACGTAGAGGATGCCCCCTTGTCCCCGTCACAGGTCTAAGAGTAAAAAGATCATTAGAAAGGTCTTTGTACTGTCCCCTCATATATTTATACATTGTAATAAGATCACCCCTAAGCCTTCGTTTTTCCAAACTAAATAACCCCAAGTGTAATAACCTGTCTTGATATTGCAGACCCCCCAGTTCTCTAATAACCTTAGTCGCTCTTCTCTGCACCTGCTCCAGTTCAGCTATGTCTTTCTTATACACCGGAGACCAGAACTGTACACAGTATTCTAAGTGTGGTCGCACCAGTGACTTGTATAGAGGTAAAATTATGTTCTCCTTATGAGCATCTATGCCTCTTTTAATGCATCCCATTATTTTATTTGCCTTGGCAGCAGCTGCATGACATTGGCCACTAAATGTGAGTTTGTCGTCCACCCATTCACCCAGGTCTTTTTCAGTGACAGTTTTGCCCAGTGTTTTACAATTAAGCACATAATTATACATCTTGTTTGTTCTACCCAAGTGCATGACCTTACATTTATCCCCATTAAAACTCATTTGCCATTTATCAGCCCAAGCTTCTAGTTTACATAAATCCTCCTGTAATATAAAATTGTCCTCCTCTGTATTTATTACCCTGCAGAGTTTAGTGTCATCAGCAAATATTGAAATACTACTCTGTATGCCCCCTACAAGGTCATTAATAAATATGTTAAAGAGAAGCGGCCCCAATACTGACCCCTGTGGTACCCCACTGCTAACCGTGACCCAGTCCGAGTGTGCTCCATTAATAACCACCCTTTGTTTTCTATCCATGAGCCAGTTCTTAACCCACTTACACATATTTTCCCCTATCCCCATGGTTCTCATTTTATGTATCAACCTTTTGTGTGGCACTGTATCAAAAGCTTTTGAGAAGTCCATGAACACCACGTCCACTGCATTCCCTTGGTCCAGTCCTGAACTTATCCCTTCATAAAAGCTTATCAGATTAGTCTGACAAGAACGGTCCCTCGTAAACCAATGCTGATACTGTGTCATGAGGTTATTCAGCCTCAGATACTCCAATATAGTATCCCTTAAAAAACCCTCCAGGATTTTACCCACAGTAGATGTTAAGCTCACTGGCCTATAATTTCCAGGTTCAGATTTTGCCCCCTTTTTGAATATTGGCACCACATTTGCTATACGCCAGTCCTGTGGTACAGACCCCGTTATTATGGAATCTTTAAAGATTAAAAATAATGGTCTATCTATGACTGTACTTAATTCCTGCAGTACTCGGGGGTGTATCCCATCCAGGCCCGGGGATTTGTCAACTTTAGTGATTTTTAGACGCCGCCGTACTTCCTGCTGGGTTAAGCAGGTGACATTTAATGGAGAATTTTTTTGATCACTGATCATGTTATCTGTCATGGGATTTTCTTGTGTAAATACAGTTGAAAAAAAGTCATTTAGCATATTGGCTTTTTCCTCATCCTCATCCACTATTTCACCCAGACTATTTTTAAGGGGACCAACACTATCATTTTTTAGTTTCTTGCTATTTATGTAGTTAAAGAATATTTTGGGATTATTTTTACTTTCTCTGGCAATGAGTCTCTCTGCCTCAATCTTTGCTGTCTTGATTTGCTTTTTACAGAATTTATTCAGTCTTCTGTATTTATTTAATGCCTCATCACTACCTACTTGCTTTAATTCCCTAAACGCTTTCTTTTTGTCCCTTATTGCGCCCCTTACAGCTCTATTTAGCCATAGTGGTTTCCTCCTAATTCTAGCATGTTTATTCCCATAGGGTATATACTGTGCACAGGTCCTATTCAGGATGCTAATAAACGTCTCCCATTTTCTTTGTGTATTTTTATGTCTCAGGATGTCGTCCCAGTTTATTGCACCAAGATAATCTCTCATCCGTTGGAAATTTGCCTTCCTGAAGTTTAGTGTCCTTGTAACCCCTTGACTACACATCTTATGAAAGGATACATGAAAGCTTATTATTTTGTGATCACTATTACCCAAGTGACCCCCAACCCCTATATTTGATATGCGGTCTGGCCTGTTGGTTAATATTAGGTCTAGCAGTGCCCCCCCTTGTTGGGTCCTGAACTAGTTGTGAAAGGTAATTGTCTCTCATAGTTGCCAAAAACGTATTACCTTTGCTGGAACTACAGGTTTCTGTTCCCCAATGTATTTCAGGGTAGTTGAAGTCCCCCATAATGATGACTTCTCCTTGAGTTGCTGCTTTATCTATTTGCTTTACGAGGATATTCTCTGTTGCTTCCATTATTTTAGGAGACTTATAACAAACCCCTATCAGTAATTTATTATTTTTCCCCCTCACCTAATCTCCACCCACAGAGACTCTACATCTTCATTAGATTCACAGATATCACGCAGGATGGGTTTTAAGGATGATTTTACATATAAACACACACCCCCACCTCGCTTATTTTTACGGTCATTTCTAAACAGACTATAGCCCTGTAAATTAACCGCCCAGTTGTGGCTCTCATCCAGCCAAGTCTCAGATATCCCCACCATGTCATAATTATGTTCCAACAAAATTAATTCTAATTCTGCCATTTTGTTGGTGAGGCTTCTAGCATTAGTATACATGCACTTTATGTATCTCTCTGAACCTCTATTCTTTCTTAAATTATTAACTGTTCTAACCCCACCCCCCATGCCACCCCCATCCCCAATTTCATTATTTGTGTTCAGGTCTCTATCTGCACTGCCTTCCCCTCCTATAAAATGAATACCCTCCCCCCTAGTCCCTAGTTTAAAGACTCCTCCAACCTTCTAGCCATTTTCTCCCCCAGCACAGCTGCACCCTCCCCATTGAGGTGCAGCCCATCCCTAGCATAGAACCTGTAGCCAACTGAGAAGTCGGCCCAGTTCTCCAGGAACCCAAACCCCTCCTTCCTACACCAATTCTTGAGCCACTTATTAACCTCCCTAATCTCCCGTTGCCTCTCTGGTGTGGCACGTGGTACAGGCAGTATTTCAGAAAATACCACGTTGGAGGTCCTTGCTTTAAGCTTGCAGCCTAATTCCCTGAAATCGTCTTTAAGGACCTTCCACCTACCTCTAACTTTGTCATTTGTGCCAATGTGCACCATGACCGCTGGGTCCTCACCAGCCCCTCCCAGTAATCTGTCAACCCGATCAGCGATGTGTCGGACTCGAGTGCCAGGTAGGCAGCACACTGTTCGACGATCCCTGTCTTTGTGACAGATTGCCCTATCTGTTCCCTTAATAATTGAGTCCCCCACTACCAGCACCTGTCTGGCCTGCCCTGCTCTCCTAATTCCCCCCTTACTGGAGCAGACACTCCCCCGGCTTTCAGAGGACATGCCTGGCTGCAGCAGTGCTACCCCTGTACTGACAACCCCCTCATCTGCCAACTTTGCAAACTTATTGGGGTGTACCAGATCAGGACTAGCCTCCCTGGCGCTCTTCCCTCTAACCCCGCTTTCTAACTGTCACCCAGCTTCCTACTTCAGTGTCCTGCAGCTCCATCCTAGCATCCCCCCCCCCTCATCTATCCCATTGAGCGTCTGCTCAGAGAGCAGAAGACTCCTTTCCATATTGTCTATGGATCTCAGTGTTGCCAGCTGCACATTTAGATCCAGGATTTGGGCTTCCAAATGCACAACGTGCTCACATCTCGCACAGCAGTATGCACCCTAGACCGGCTGTTCAAGGACTGTATACATGTGGCAAGATGTACACTGGATGGCATTGGCAATAGTGGAGCACATTTCTAATGGGGATTTGACCAGACAGCAAAGATAAGTAAAAATAAATAAAAAGTAATAATAAATATAACAGCAATTCAGTAAATCCTCCCTTGGAAACTCCCTGAATCCAAAGTCACTGAATCTCAAGTCACACCACCGTTCGCACTTGCGCACCGGTCACACTCGCTGAAGCAGAAGATTTAAAGAGATTTTTTTTTTTCTCCTTCAGCAGCAAATCACCCTGCTGCTCAAATGCACTTCCAAAAAGACTTGAGCCCCAACCAGCTGGCCCTTATAAACCCTTAATTATGAACACCCATCCTTAATTAACCCTCTGTGAATATAGCTACACCAAGATTTAAATGCAATATAGTTAACCTTTAAACACACAGAAAGTAAAATAAGAGATTAATCCTTTAGAGAGGAAAAATAGGTTAAAAAAGCCCCCAAAAGATAGAACAGGTAGAAAGGCACTCAGCAATCCACAATTCAGCCACTCACACCAATTCACACAGGTATTTGATTAAAGGTTTTTCAAATACTTCTTCACTGAATCTCAAGTCACACTTACCACCGTTCGCACTTGCGCACCGGTCACACTCAGCTCGCTCACACTCGCTGAAGCAGAAGATTTAACCCCTTCACCCCCAAGGGTGGTTTGCACGTTATGACCGGGCCAATTTTTACAATTCTGACCACTGTCTCTTTATGAGGTTATAACTCTGGAACGCTTCAACGGATATTCACGATTCTGAGATTATTTTCTCGTGACATATTGTACTACACGTTAGAAGTAAAATTTCTTTGATATAACTTGCGTTTATTTTTGAAAAAAAGCAAATATGGCGAAAATTTTTAAAATTTTGCAATTTTCAAACTTTGAATTTTTATTCCCTTAAAACAGAGAAATATATCACACAAAATAGTTAAGAAATAACCTTTTCCACATGTCTACTTTACATCAGCACAATTTTGGAACCAAAATTTTTTTTGTTAGGAAGTTATAAGGGTTAAAAGTTGACCAGCGATTTCTCATTTTTACAACAAAATTTACAAAGCCATTTTTTTTAGGTACCACCTCACATTTGAAGTCACTTTGAGGGGTCTATATGGCAGAAAATACCCAAAAGTGACACCATTCTAAAAACAGCACCCCTCAAGGTACTCAAAACCACATTCAAGAAGTTTATTAACCCTTCAGGTGCTTCACAGGAACTAAAGCAACGTGGAAGGAAAAAATGAATATTTAACTTTATAGCCACAAAAATGATCTTTTACAAACTTTTTTTTTATTTTCACAAGGGTAAAAGGAGAAAATGGACAGATAAGGTTGTTATGCAATTTCTCCTGAGTACGCCAATACCCAATATGTGGGGGAAAACCACTGTTTGGGCACACGGCAGAGCTTGTAAGGGAAGGAGCGCCGTTTGACTTTTTCAAACTAAAATTGGCTGGAATTGAGATTGGACGCCATGTCGCGTTTGGAGAACCTCTGATGCGCCTAAACAGTGGAAACCCCCACAAGTGACACCATTTTGGAAACTAGACCCCTAAGGTACTTATCTAGATCTGTTGTGAGCACTTTGAACCCCCAAGTGTTTCACAAAAGTTTATAATGCCTGGGTGTGAAAAAAACAAAAAACAATTTTCCACAAAAATTATTTTTTAGTCCCAAATTTTTGAATTTTCCCAAGGAAATTGGACCCCAAAAGTTGTTGTCCAATTTGTCCTGAGTACGCTGATGCCCCATATCTGGGGGGGGAAACTGTTTGGGCCACGGCAGGGCTTGGAAAGGAAGTAGTAATGTTTTGGAATGCAGACGTTGATGGGGTCATGTTCCGTTTGCAGTGCCCCAGATGAGCCTAAACAGTGGAAACCCCAAACAAGTGACCCCATTTTGGAAACTAGACCCCCTAAGGAACTTATCTAGATCCTTGGTGAGCACTTTGAACCCCCAAGTGCTTCACACAAGTTTATAATGCCCGGGCATGAAAATAAAAAATCCTATTTTTTTCCCACAAAAATTATCTTTTAGTCACTAATTTTTTATTTTCCCAAGGGTAACAGGAGAAATTGGACCACATAAGTTGTTGTCCAATTTGTCCTGAGTACGCTGATACCCCATATGTGGTGGGGAACCACTGTTTGGGCGCACGGCAGAGCTCGGAATGGAAGGAGCACCATTTGACTTTTTCCAACCAAAATTGGCTGGAATTGAGATTGGATGCCATGTTGCATTTGGAGAGCCCCTGATGTGCCTAAACAGTGGAAACCCCCCACAAATGACCCCATTTGGGAAACTAGACCCCCTAAGGAACTTATCTAGATCTTTGGTGAGCAATTTGAACCCCCAAGTGCTTCACACAAGTTTATAACGTAGAGCCGTAAAATTTAAAAATCATATTTTTTCCACAAAAATGATCTTTTCACCCCAATTTTTATTTTCCCAAGGGTAACAAGACTCCAAAAGTTATTGTGCAATTTGTCCTGAGTGTGCTGATACCCCATATGTGGGAGTAAACCACTGTTTGGGTGCATGGCAGAGTTTGGAAGGGAAGGAGCGCCGTTTGACTTTTTCAACGCAGAATTGGCTGGACGCCACGTCGTGTTTGGAGAGCTCCTGATCTGCCTAAACAGTGGAAACCCCCATAAATGACACCATTTTGGAAAATAGACCCCTCAAGGAACTTATCTAGATGTGTGGTGAGAACTTTGAACCCCCAGGTGTTTCACTAAAGTTTATAACGTACAGCCGTAAAATAAAAAATCTTTTTTTTTTACAAAAATGATTTTTTCGCCCCCAATATTTTATTTTCACAAGGGTAACAGAAGAAATTGGAACCCAAAAGTTGTTGTCCAATTTGTCCTGAGTACGCTGATACCCAATATGTGGACGAAAACTACTGTATGGGCACACGTCGGGGCTCGGAAGGGAAGTAGTGACGCTTTGGATTGCAGACTTTGATGGAATGGTCTGGGGGCGTCATGTCGCATTTGGAGAGCCCCTGATGCACCTAAACAGTGGAAACCCCCCACAAGTGACCCCATTTTGGCAAATAGACCCCACAAGGAACTTATCTAGATGTGTGGTGAGCACTTTGAACCCCGAAGTGCTTCACAGAAGTTTATAACGTACAGCCGTAAAAATAAAAAATCTTTTTTTTTTTACAAAAATGATTTTTTTTCACCCCCAATATTTTATTTTCACAAGGGTAACAGGAGAAATTGGACCCCAAAAGTTGTTGTCCAATTTGTCCTGAGTACGCTGATACCCAATATGTGGGAGAAAACTACTGTATGGGCGCACGTCATGGCTCGGAAGGGAAGTAGTGACGTTTTGGATTGCAGACTTTGATGGAATGGTCTGGGGGTGTCATGTCGCATTTGGAGAGCCCCTGATGCGCCTAAACAGTGGAAACCCCCCACAAGTGACCCCATTTTGGAAAATAGACCCCACAAGGAACTTATCTAGATGTGTGTTGAGCACTTTGAACCCCAAAGTGCTTCACAGAAGTTTATAACGCACAGCCGTAAAAATAAAAAATCTTTTTTTTTTTTTTTTTGCAAAAATGATTTTTTCGCCCCAGTATTTTATTTTCACAAGGGTAACAGGAGAAATTGGACCCCAAAAGTTGTTTTCCAATTTGTCCTGAGTACGCTGATACCCAATATGTGGGAGAAAACTACTGTATGGGTACACGTTGGGGCTCGGAAGGGAAGTAGTGACGTTTTGGATTGCAGACTTTGATGGAATGGTCTGGGGGCGTCATGTCGCATTTGGAGAGCCCCTGATGCGCCTAAACAGTGGAAATCCCCAACAAGTGACCCCATTTTGGAAAATAGACCCCACAAGGAACTTATCTAGATGTGTGGTGAGCGCTATGAAGCCCCAAGTGCTTCACAGAAGTTTATAATGTACAGCCGTAAAAACAAAAAAATCATTTTTTTTTTACAAAAATGATATTTTCGCCCCAGTTTTTTATTTTCCCAAGGGTAACAGAAGAAATAGGACAAATTGCACAATAACTCTTGGGGTCCAGAGTGCGCTGATACCCCATATGTGGGGATAAAGTACTGTTCGGACGCATGGCAGAGCTCAGAAGTGAAGGAGCACCGTTTGACTTTTTCAGCGCAGAATAGGCTGGAATTGACATCAGACGCCATGTCACATTTGGAGAGCCCCTGATGTGCCTAAACAGCGGAAACCCCCCAATTCTAACTCCAACCCTAACCCCAACACACCCTAACCCTAGTCCCAACCCTAACCACAAACCTAACCCTAACACACCCTTAATCCCAACCCTAACCCTAATCCTAACTTTAGCGCCAAGCCTAACCCTAACTTTAGCCGCAACCCTAACCCTAATGGGAAAATGGAAATAAATACATTTTTTTTATTTTATTATTTTTCCCTAACTAAGGGGGTGATAAAGGGGGGTCTGATTGCCTATGACGTACTATCCCGTCCATGGTCAGATTGGCACTGTTTTCATGGACGGGATAGTACGTCTAATGTCAGAGAGGGGTTAAAGAGTTTTTTTTTTTTTTTCTCCTTCAGCAGCAAATCACCCTGCTGCTCAAATGCACTTCCAAAAAGACTTGAGCCCCAACCAGCTGGCCCTTATAAACCCTTAATTATGAACACCCACCCTTAATTAACCCCTTGTGAATATAGCTACACCAAGATTTAAATGCAATATAGTTAACCTTTAAACACACAGAAAGTAAAATAAGAGATTAATCCTTTAGAGAGGAAAAATAGGTTAAAAAAGCCCCCAAAAGATAGAACAGGTAGAAAGTCACTCAGCAATCCACAATTCAGCCACTCACACCAATTCACACAGGTATTTGATTAAAGGTTTTTCAAATACTTCTTCACTGAATCTCAAGTCACACTTACCACTGTTCGCACTTGCGCACCGGTCACACTCAGCTCGCTCACACTCGCTGAAGCAGAAGATTTAAAGAGATTTTTTTTTTTTTCACCTTCGGCAGCAAATCACCCTGCTGCTCAAATGCACTTCCAAAAAAAAAGGATTTGTGATTGATACTAGCGCATGGCGGCACGACCATGCCACCATTTTATAGTAGCAACTACAGGACCTGCCAGATAAGGACCAATAGGAAACTGCTCCAGAACACAAGTGGTTTCAGGACCTTCCTGGCGGACCAATAGGAGCTGCTGCAGTTTCTGAGCATGTGACCCCTGATCTCCAATGAGAGATCTTACTCTGGGCATGCTCAGAAGGGGAAAGCAAGGACTTTGTCCTAAAGACGTCTGCTCGCCGCTAACCAGTACTGGCTACAATAGCAGAGCCTGGAGGAGCAGCAGTAATCCTCTGAACAATGTTAGACTGGGCGAGACGCTGGGACCGATGTCTAAGCTGAGCAGAGTCCATTGCGGCCGGAGACGGATGGAAGACCGCAGCAGGGACGGCTCGAGATTCCCCTTGTGCAGAAGCGGGAACTCGACCCCTAACATTACCCCCTCTCCTAGGGCCCCCCCTTCTTTGAGCCTCGCTGCGTTCAAAGGCAGCGATGAGCTGCGGAGCGTGAACATGCTCGGCAGGCTCCCAGGACCTATCCTCAGGCCCATAACCTCTCCAATCCACCAAATAAAATCTTTTGCCCCGTATTACCTTACAACCTACGATGGCGTTCACCTCATGGTCGTCCGTAGACGAACCCGATGTCCCGGCAGATGACTCGGAAAACCGGGACATGAGCACGGGTTTCAGGAGGGATACGTGAAAGGTGTCGGAGATACCCAGGCGTGGTGGAAGAGCCAAACAGTATACCACAGGGTTAACCTGCTTGAGGACTTTGAAAGGACCCAGGTAGCGGGGTGCCAACTTAGTGGACTCAGCTCACAGCCTGATGTTACGGGCGGAGAGCCACACCAAGTCCCCAGGAGCAAATGTTGGAGCGGGGTGCCGATGTGCGTCGGCGGAGGACCTCATCCTCTCCTTGGATGCCTGAATGGCATCCTGGGTACGGTCCCAAATGTCCCGTGCCTCCACAGTCCAGTCTGCCACCCTGGAGTCAGCAGAAGACACGGGCATGGGCACCGGAACCCGCGAATACTGACTGTATTTAGGAGGAATGGAGTCTGTCCGGTGGAGTCAGCCACAGCATTGTTCAGTGCAAACTCAGCCCACGGTAGCAAGGATGCCCAGTCATCCTGCCTGGCTGAGACAAAATGTCATAGATAGGTGACCAAGGTCTGGTTGGCCCTCTCTACTAACCCATTCGTCTAGGGATGGTATTGTAAGGTTCTTTGTCTCTGTTGACATGTTCCTTGAAACTCAGTTTTCCGTCGGCCATTTTGCTTTCTGTCTTTCTGCAGCTCTTGCCCTCAGTTAATATGGAGTTTCCAGTTTTCATGTTCCCGCCCTGATTCTTCCCTCTTGCTTCTTAAGCAGCCTCAGCTGAACAATCAGTGCTCCTGAATCAAGCCTCAGTCAGTCTGTGACCTGACTCCTGCTAACCTTGGACTTGTACTCCAGCTATTCCCTACTGAGGAACCTTGGAACACTTTTGGAATCTGGAAACCTGCTGTTTGGTGAATCCATGTTTGCAGAGGAATTACGGTACAGAGAAGAGATCCTGAACCTGCTTTGGAGATTTATTGTAGTGCTTGAAGTTACTCTGGCCTGCTGTGTCTCCTGTCTCTGTTCCTGCAAACTGTGTGAACTTTTCAGCATGCTTGTATGAAGTAATACAAGTCATTTCATTTCAACCTATGTCTCCTGTGTTTTCCTCGCACCCAAGCACAAGACGCTATAGGAACTGTACACTATACATGACAAGATTCAGGAGCCAATGTTTAGTGTCTGCTGGGTCTGGGAAAGCCGTGTCTGCTGTGACTGTGGATATCAGATGTCCGTTTAATACCTTATGTGATGACAGTGGTTGTGACTTCTCACAACCATTCCAGGTGAGCGCATTCCCTTAAAATTTTACTCTGGAGTGTTACCACAGGTAAACACTATTGTTTTTTTTTTTTTTTTTTCCTTTCCTCTTCTCCTTCCAGCACTTCTGCCTTAAAAGATCTGGAAGATGGAGGCCCGCATAAAGGAACTTTGCGGAGTGACTGATACAATCCTTTCAGATGTACAGACTTTAAAAACCCGTTTTGCAAGCCTACAGGACCTCACTAATCATAATTTGCAAGTGTTTGGACAGACTACCCAGGAATTGCGAGCCAGGATTGAGGCTCTAGAGGAACGAGCCCAGGCTCCTGCCATAACCCCGAGTTCTGGGATCCCCAAATTACCTCCTTTTCGTTTTGGCGGTGAACGTGAGAAATTCAGGGGATTTATTAATCAATGCAATTTATTTTTCTCTGCACATGCTTCACAATTTCCCACTGAACGATCCAAAGTGCTTACTATAATCATGTTGTTTACCAATAAGGCTTTGATGTGGGCAAACCCTCTGATTGAGACTGAGGATGATTGTTTGAATCACCTTGATGCTTTTATTTCAGCCATGGGGCAGGTGTTTGATGACCCCAATCGAGGTGCAACAGCTGAAGCAGCCATGTTAACTTTGCGCCAAGGTAAGCGTTCAGTAGCCGAATATGCCCTGGATTTCAGGAGATGGGCTCTTGATACCACTTGGGACACTTCCGCTAAAAAATCTATTTTTCGGAAAGGGTTGTCTCCACTGATTAAGGATGAACTTGCTCGTGCCGACCCTCCCACTGCGTTAGGTGACTTTATTAACTATTGTATCCGTATTGATGCTCGTCTGACTGAACGCAGACAAGAGAGATGGTTCGAAAATAATAGCACTAACCTTTTACTACCTCCCTCCTCAGCTAAGGAACCTTTGAGTAGGATCACAAGGGAACCAGAACCTGAACCCATGCAGGTGGACTTTTTACAAAGACGGGTTAGTGATGCACGCAAAGAACATCGTATAAAGGAAAATCTATGTTTCTACTGTGGTAAGTCAGGGCACTTCATTATAAACTGCCCCAGCCGTTCTCGTAAGACTACTGCAGCAGTCATTCACTGTGAGTGTTGCGAGAGGAGCTCTGTCATGTCCGAGCCTCAGGCTCCAGAGAGATCTGCTGCAAGAGATCTTGATTTCTCGGACTTAAACTCTGTTATTCTGGGGACGATGACGGTATAAAACGCTGCAATTTTTCAAGTTTCCTCAGCGGTGTCCCAGCTGAGTTGTAAAAGAAACAATTCTCATTGCTTCCTTTCCATCAAACTCTGGGTTGACTCAGTCTGGGTGTCTAGCTCTGCTATGATCGACTCAGGAGCAAGTGGAAATTTTATGGATATCTCCTTTGCTCTGAAACAGGGGATACGTTCAGTGAAGAAGGCTACTCCAGTACAGATGGAGACTGTGGATGGCTCTCTACTGACTTCTGGGCCAGTGGATCAAGAAACAGAGCCTTTGAGGGTCCTTATGGGTAAAGATCATCAGGAGAAAATGTCTTTTATGCTTATCTCTTCTCCCCACTTTCCCATTATTCTAGGGCTACCATGGCTGCAGGCGCAGAATCCTACGATTAACTGGGAGACCAAGGAATTACACTTTCCGGAGAAACAGATGAGTCAAGGAGTTTCAGCTTGCTCTGTTCCTAAAGGAACCATGTCAGTCCCTGAACTACCAGCTGTATACCAGGACTATGTGGATTTATGTGACAAGAAGAACGCTGATCAGCTTCCTCCTCACCGTCCATATGATTGTCCAATTGAATTATTGCCTGGAGCCGAGATACCTTTTGGTAAGATCTACCCCCTAGCGGGGCCCGAGCTAAAAGCTTTGAAGGATTATATAGACTAAAATTTAGCCAAGGGCTTCATACGCCCCTCTTCATCTCCCGCAGGTGCACCATCTTCTTTGTGAAGAAGAAAGATGGATCTCTGAGACCCTGCATAGACTATAGGAAACTCAATAAGGTTACTATTAGAAACCGTTATCCATTGCCTTTAATCCCTGAGTTGTTGGAGAGAGTGCGGCATGCCAAAATTTTCTCTAAACTGGATCTCCGTGGGGCCTATAACTTGGTCCGTATTAGACCTGGGGATGAATGGAAGACTGCTTTCAGGTCACGCTATGGACACTTTGAATATCTAGTTATGCCTTTTGGTCTGAGTACCGCCCCAGCCACTTTCCAACACTTCGTGAATGATATCTTCAGGGATCTCCTAGATACATTTGTGGTGATTTATCTGGATGATATTCTAATTTTTTCTAACTCCACAGAGGAACATCATGGACATGTGAGAATGGTCTTAGAACGCCTAAGACAAAACCATCTCTACATCAAACTTGAAAAATGTGAATTCCATAGGACCGAAATTCAATTTCTGGGGTATGTACTATCTACGCAAGGGATTAGTATGGATGGAAGCAAGACCCAAGCCATCAAGGATTGGCCAATTCCTAGAAATGTGAAGGAGGTGCAGCGTTTCATCGGGTTTGCCAACTTCTATAGACGTTTCATTAAGAATTTTTCTGAGGTAGTGTCACCTATCACCCAACTTACCCGGAAACAGTCTAGGTTCTCCTGGACCCCGCAAGCTCAGGAAGCATTTTCCTGTTTAAAGGATAAATTTACCACCGCACCTATCTTAGTACATCCCAACCCCGAGCTTGCCTTCATAATAGAGGTGGATGCTTCAGACTGTGCCGTTGGAGCTATACTCTCTCAGAGAACAGGTGAGAAGAATGTCTTGCATCCCTGTGCCTTCTTTTCCCAGCAGTTGTCTTCGGCTGAGAGGAACTACGATGTGGGCAATAGAGAATTTTTGGCCATTATTGCCGCCTTCAAGGAATGGAGACACCTTCTTCAGGGAGCTGCACAGCAAATAGTCGTCCTGACAGACCATCGTAACCTTGAATTTATCAGGTCGGCTAAGTGCCTGACTCCTCGCCAGGTTCGCTGGAATCTTTTCCTAAACCAATTTAATTTTGTCATTTCTTATAGACCAGGATCGCGCAATGGAAAGGCTGATGCACTCTCTAGGATTCATTCAGCAGAGACACGTCCACTTACTCCCCTAAGACTATTCTTCCTGACTCTAGATTCCTGGGAGTGATTCATAATCAAAACCTACTTAAGGACATCAAAGAAGCATACCATGCGGATTCTTTGTTGGCTCAACCCCCAAGGGACGTAAGTCTTGTCTTTAAGAATGGTGTGTGGATTCAGGGACAACGTCTGTATATACCTGAAACAGTCAGATTGAGAGTATTGCAACTCATCCACGATTCCAAGATAGCCGGGCATAGGGGAATTCTAAAGACACAAGAATTTCTTTCTCGTTTCTTTTGGTGGCCCACTTACAGGAAAGATGTCTTAAACTATGTCAATTCATGTGAAGTCTGTGCAAGATGCAAAACACCTCGCTCCTCACCAACTGGTCTGTTGCAACCTCTTCCCATCCCGTCCCGCCCGTGGGGATCCATTTCTATGGACTTCATTGTGGAGTTACCAACCTCTCAAGGGAAGAACACCATTCTAGTGGTGGTTGACCATCTAACAAAGGCAGCTCATTTTATCCCTTGTGTCGGCTTACCCACTGCAAAACAGACATCAGACTTGATGATTAAGAATGTGTTTCGCTTACATGGAGTACCGGATGAGGTCATTTCGGATCGAGGGGTGCAATTCACTTCAAGGTTTTGGCAAAATTTCTGTACAGCATTGGACATTAAAGTAAACCTTTCTTCTGCTTTTCATCCCCAGACTAATGGACAGACAGAACGAACCAATCAGACCCTGGAGCAGTATCTCCGCTGTTTTATCTGCCACCTACAGGATGATTGGGTGGATCTACTTCCACTGGCTGAGTTCTCTTATAACAACTCTCAGAGCGCCTCCACTAAGCAGTCTCCTTTTTACTCCAATCTAGGTTTCATCCTAACATTCTTCCTCGATTTCCCATAGATACGCCCTTGACGGCAGTGGCTGAAAGAATCACTTCTTTACAAAAGAATATGGATCTTCTAAAGGAAAATTTAGAATTGGCTCAGGAAAGGTACAAGAAAGCAGCAGATAAATTTCGTAAACCTGCACCAGCTTTCAAGGTAGGAGATTTGGTCTGGCTGTCAACCAGAAATCTTAAATTAAAGATTCCATCGTCTAAATTGGGACATAAGTACATTGGACCTTATAAGATCAATACGATTATAAGTGCTGTTGCTTGTCGTCTTCAACTGCCCAGAACTATGAGAATCCACCCTGTCTTTCATGTATCCCTACTAAAGGCTGCAACACCCAATATGTTTCCTGGACGTTCTTCTCCTTGCCCTGACCCAGTGCTGGTCGATGGTCAGGAAGAATTTATGGTGGAAAGGATTCTAGATTCCAGGTTGTACAGAAATCAGTTGCAATATTTGATTAAATGGCAGGGCTACCCAGTGGAGGACAACTCATGGGAACCAGTCAATAATGTAAATGCTCCTCGCCTGCTCCGCCAGTTTCATCAGAGGTACCCTGACAAGCCTGGTCTGAGGTCATCCGGAGGTTGTCCTTAAGGGGGGAGTAATGTAAGGTTCTTTGTCTCTTTTGACATGTTCCTTGAAACTCAGTTTTCCGTCGGCCATTTTGCTTTCTGTCTTTCTGCAGCTCTTGCCCTCAGTTAATATGGAGTTTCCAGTTTTCATGTTCCCGCCCTGATTATTCCTTCTTGCTTCTTAAGCAGCCTCAGCTGAACAATCAGTGCTCCTGAATCAAGCCTCAGTCAGTCTGTGACCTGACTCCTGCTAACCTTGGACTTGTACTCCAGCTATTCCCTACTGAGGAACCTTGGAACACTTTTGGACTCTGGAAACCTGCTGTTTGGTGAATCCATGTTTGCAGAGGAATTACGGTACAGAGAAGAGATCCTGAACCTGCTTTGGAGATTTATTGTAGTGCTTGAAGTTACTCTGGCCTGCTGTGTCTCCTGTCTCTGTTCCTGCAAACTGTGTGAACTTTTCAGCATGCTTGTATGAAGTAATACAAGTCATTTCATTTCAACCTATGTCTCCTGTGTTTTCCTCGCACCCAAGCACAAGACGCTATAGGAACTGTACACTATACATGACAGGTATGCTGAAGAGAGATTTAACTCAATACTGAGTAGACGACAAAGCCCTCTCCAGAACCGAGTCGCAAACTGTGGCCCTCGGTCACTGACAATTTTGTCCGGCATGCCGTGTAGACGGAAGATGTGCCTAATAAACAATGCTGCCAGGGCCCGTGCAGAAGGTAACCGTGGTAGTGGCACCAGGTGCACCATTTTGGAAAAATGATCGGTGATTACCCAAATGATGGTGCAGCCCCGAGACTTGGGTAAGCCCACCACAAAGTCCATCCCGACCATCTCCCAGGGCCTGTCTACCACCGGCAAAGGGTAAAGTAACCCAGCTGGCCGTTGTCGAGGAGACTTATTCTTGGCGCAGGAGACACACGCCCGAACATAGTCCCCAACGTCACGGACCATATGCGGCCACCAGTATGTCCTCGCCAGCAACTCAGATGTCCTCTTTGCCCCAAGGTGTCCACCCACCCTGGACGAGTGTGCCCAAGATAGTACCTCCGGTCGCAAATTGGTAGGCACAAAAGTCTTGCCCGGAGGCACAGACTCTAGCGAAACCGGGGCCACAGTTCTCAGGCTCTACGTGGGGACAATAAGAGGAGGCTCCTCCTCTTCCTCCTCTGAGGACACCACAGAGCGAGAGAGAGCGTCGGCACGGATGTTCTTCTCTCCCGAGAGAAAATGTAGGGTGAAATGAAACCGGGAGAAGAACAAGGACCATCTGGCCTGGCGAGAATTAAGCCGCTGGGCTGTCTGAAGATACACCAAATTCTTGTGGTCGGTGAAGACTTGGAAGGGAAAGCGGGCCCCCTCCAACAGATGTCTCCACTCAGAGAAGGCCAACTTCATTGCTAGCAACTCCCTATCCCCGATGGAATAATTCCTCTCTGCTGATGTAAAGGATGCTTCCGACCCTGAGCATCCTTTTGGAAGAGGACTGCTCCAGCACCAACGGATGAGGCATCCACCTCCAATAAAAATGGCTTATCAACATCGAGGCGATGTAGGATGGGAGCACTAGCAAAATGAGACTTAATAGAAGTGAAAGCCTTGGAAACCTCTTCCGACCACAATTTGTGATTTGCTCCCTACTTGGTGAGGGCTACCAAGGGAGCTACCAAGGTAGAGAAATGGGGAATGAACTGGTGATAGTAGTTAATGAACCCCATAAAGCGCTGCACCACTTTAAGAGAGTGGGGTTCTTGCCAGTCCATCACAGTCTGTAGTTTGGCAGGATCCATAGCCAATCCCTGGGTTGACATGATATAGCCAAGGAAAGGTAAAGACTCCAGCTCAAACATACATTTCTCTAACTTAGCATAAAGGAAATTTGCCCGTAAGAGGTCGAAGACTCTGCAGACATCTCTCCGGTTTGAGTCAATATCTGGAGAGAAGATAATTATATCATCCAGATAGACTATGACCGAGGTGGAGAGCATATCCCAGAAGATGTCATTGACAAAGTCTTGGAAAACGGCTGGGGCATTACAGAGCCCAAAGGGCATCACCAGATATTCGTAATGCCCATCCCTGGTATTAAAAGCTGTCTTCCATTCATCCTCCTCACGGATGCGAATCAGGTTATAAGCACCGCGCAGATCTAGTTTAGTAAATACCCTTGCTCCCCGGAGCCTATCAAAGAGCTCAGAAATCAGGGTCAACGGGTACTTGTTCTTAACGGTGATGGCGTTAAGACCCCTGTAATCAATGCATGGACGTAATTCTCCGTTCTTCTTCTGCACGAAGAAGAATCCCGCCCCTGCCGGTGACACCGACTTCCTAATGAACCCTCTTGCCAGGTTCTCTTGGATATATTGCGACATAGCCTCTGTCTCAGGAAGAGAGAGGGGCTAGACCCTTCCCCGAGGAGGTTCTGCGCCAGGCAAGAGGTCGATAGGACAGTCATAGGGGCGATGAGGCGGAAGAGTCTCCGCAGCCTTCTTGGAGAACACGTCTGCATATGACCAATAGCACTTGGGAAGTGAAGTAAGATCTGCGGGTAACTCAGTAGTGGTAACCTGAACGCAACTCCTGACACATCTGCCTCTACATGCATCACTCCAACCCAGTATCCTACCCGAAGTCCACTCTATATGTGGGGAGTGGAAACGGAGCCAAGGTATTCCTAGTAGGATCTCTTCTATTCCCTCGGGAAGGACGAGTAGGGAAATAAGCTCCACCAGAGGTATTGCGTGACGGTGAGCAAAGTTAGAGGACATGAAGTTCCCCTCTGCTCCTGAGTCCACGCAAAGTTCGACTGTGAGAGTGGAAGTGCCTACAGTGATTGTCCCTTTAAGTGTCATCTTGGAGGAAAATGCCGCTGTCTCTAGTGAGCCTCCTCCCTGGGTCACTAGACGCGATCGCCTCTGCGATCGCTGTGGACATCGGTTAGTATAGTGTCCTGCCTGTTGGCAAAAATTACAGACCACCGTTACTCGAGCGGTCCGGGACTTAGGTCCCGCTCGAGAAACCTCCATGGCTTCGGAGGAGTCGGACGCTTGAACGGAAGGTTCCAGAGGTTTGGCGAAGGTGGGAGCCAACCGAAACCTCTGTCCGCTCTAACCTCTGCTCGTTAAAACGGAGATCAATGCGGGTAGATAAGGAAATGAGCTCCTCCAGTGTGGCGGGAATCTCCCTGGTGGCCAAGGCATCCTTCACATGATCCGCCAGTCCTCTCCAGTACACCGGAATGAGGACTTTATCCGGCCACTCTAGCTCAGAGACCAGAGTCCGAAATTGGAAGGCGAACTGGCTGACCATGGATGAACCCTGTGATATTGCCAGCAGTTGGAGCACCGTATCGTGGGTGACACGAGGTCCTAAGAAGACCTGTCTCAGAGCCTCCAGGAAGAGAGGAGCACTCTGTACCACACGATCGTCGCGCTCCCACAGCGGCGTTGCCCACTCCAAAGCCCTGCCCGACAGGAGGGATAAGACAAAAACCACCTTCGCCTGTTCCGTGGGAAAACGTGCAGCCAGAAGCTCAAGATGAATGGAGCACTGACTCATGAATCCCCGACATTGCTTGCTGTCACCAGCAAAGCGGGAGACGGGATAAAGTCGGAGCAGGGGTGGCAGAGGACAAACTGACTGCAGCCACGCTAGCAGCCTGAACAGTGACAGCAGTAACATCCACAGCTGAGGTTGTGCGCTCTAGAGCCGCCAACCTACCCTCCAGCTGCTGGATGTACTGCTGTAGACGCTGGTCGTCCGCCATTTTACTAGCCAGACCACGGCACTAGTATTATGTTAGGGCTGGCGGAATGCACAAAATAAATATAAATAATAAGTGCGTTCGCAGCCCGGGGTCCACCGTGCAGGCATGCCTGCTGCTAGTAGGTTGGCGGAATGGCGAACTCTGTTACTTCACAGAGTCACAACTATGGACACTGTGGCCCTATATGGCGGTATAAGTGAACTCTGTTACGCCACAGAGTCGCTAAGGTAGAAACGCAGAAATATGGACTGTGTCCTGTTAACTCCACAGGTATGCACAGACAAATCCGTAACAACGCAATCAGCAACGCAATCAGACAATCTCCTCACCGGAGAAGCCGGTATTCTAGGGGCTTATTTCAGCCGAGCCCTAAACACGTGCATACAATCTCCTCACCGGAGGTGCCGGTATTCTAGTGGCTTATTTCAGCCGAGCCCTAACACATGCGTGCAAGATCACCCTGGCGCAAAGCACATAATGTGATTGATACTAGCGCATGGCGGCACGACCATGCCACCATTTTAAAGTAGCAACTACAGGACCTGCCAGATAAGGACCAATAGGAAACTGCTCCAGAACACAAGTGGTTTCAGGACCATTCCTGGGGGACCAATAGGAGCTGCTGCAGTTTCTGAGCATGTGACCCCTGATCTCCAATGAGAGATCTTACTCTGGGCATGCTCAAAAGGGGAAAGCAAGGACTTTGTCCTAAAGACAGTACTAACCAGTAGTGGCTACCATAGCAGAGCCTGGAGGAGCAGCAGTAATCATCTCCACAATGTTACACTGGGCGAGACGCTGGGACCGACGTCTAAGCTGAGCAGAGTCCACTATGGCCAGAGACGGATGGGAGACAGCAGCAGGGACGGCTCGAGATTCCCCTTGTGCAGAAGCGGGAACTCGACCCCTAACACAGTGTTGGGGGAATTTTAAATCTCCGTATATATTTCAGCAATAAGACACACGGTCACAGGCCCAGTCTGGATAACACCAGAATATCAAAATCAGGAAAAGTGTACTGTCTCAGTAGCGTACAGCTGTATACAGTGTTGGGGGAATTGTAAATCTACGTATATGTTTCAGCAATAAGACACACGGTCACAGGCCCAGTCTGGATAACACCAGAATATCAAAATCAGGAAAAGTGTACTGTCTCAGTAGCATACAGCTGTATACAGTGTTGGGGGAATTTTAAATCTCCGTATATATTTCAGCAATAAGACACACGGTCACAGGCCCAGTCTGGATAACACCAGAATATCAAAATCAGGAAAAGTGTACTGTCTCAGTAGCGTACAGCTGTATACAGTGTTGGGGGAATTGTAAATCTACATATATATTTCAGCAATAAGACACACGGTCACAGGCCCAGTCTGGCTAACACCAGAATATCAAAATCAGGAAAAGTGTACTGTCTCAGTAGCGTACAGCTGTATACAGTGTTAGGGGAATTGTAAATCTACGTATATGTTTCAGCAATAAGACACACGGTCACAGGCCCAGTCTGGATAACACCAGAATATCAAAATCAGGAAAAGTGTACTGTCTCAGTAGCATACAGCTGTATACAGTGTTGGGGGAATTTTAAATCTCCGTATATATTTCAGCAATAAGACACATGGTCACAGGCCCAGTCTGGATAACACCAGAATATCAAAATCAGGAAAAGTGTACTGTCTCAGTAGCGTACAGCTGTATACAGTGTTGGGGGAATTTTAAATCTCCGTATATATTTTAGCAGTAAGACACAAGGTCACAGGCCCAGTCTGGCTAACACCAGAATATCAAAATCAGGAAAAGTTTACTGTATCAGTAGCGTACAACTGTATACAGTGTTGGGGGAATTTTAAATCTCCGTATATATTTCAGTAGTAAGACACACGGTCACAGGCACAGTCTGGCTAACATCAGAATATCAAAATCAGGAAAAGTTTACTGTATCAGTAGCGTACAACTGTATACAGTGTTGGGGGAGTTGTAAATCTCCGTATATATTTCAGCAGTAAGACACACGGTCACACGCCCAGTCTGGCTAACACCAGAATATCAAAATCAGGAAAAATGTACTCTTCTGTAGCGTACAGCTGAATAGAGTGTTGGGGGAATTTTAAATCTCTGTTTATATTTCAGCAGTAAGACACACCGGTCACAGGCCCAGTCTGGCTAACACCAGAATATCAAAATCAGGAAAAGTTTACTGTATCAGTAGCGTACAGCTGTATACAGTGTTGGAGGAATTGTAAATCTACGTATATATTTCTGCAGTAAGACACATGGTCACAGGCCCAGTCTGGCTAACACCAGAATATCAAAATCAGGAAAAGTTTACTGTATCAGTAGCGTACAGCTGTATACAGTGTTGGGGGAGTTGTAAATCTCCGTATATATTTCAGCAGTAAGACACCCGGTCACAGGCCCAGTCTGGCTAGCACCAGAATATCAAAATCAGGATAAGTGTACTCTATCTGTAGCTTACAGCTGTATACAGTGTTGGGGGAATTGTACAGTAAATCTCCGTATATATTTCAGGAGTCACAGACACGGCCACAGGCCCAGTTTGGATAACAGCAGAATATGAAAGGCAGAAAAAGTGTACTCTATCTGTAGCGCACAGCTGTATACAGTGTTGGGGGAATTGTAAATTTCCATATATATTTCCGGAGTCACACACAGATAGTCAGCATGTATTTGTCCGTGATACCAGCTGGCACACGGTACTGTGAGGAGCATACAGCTCTATACGGTGTGGGAAAAAATGAACACTCGGTAACTGAAAGAAATTTCCCCCTTATCACTGGCAGGCAGCCTGCCTATTAATCAGCTCTGCTGTTCCACGCAAGCAATTTCTACTCTGTCACTGGCAGGCAGCCTAATAACCAGCATTGCTGCACACACTAAAATCCTCCCCTGTCACTGCACAGTAACTGTACAGCTAATCGCTATCAGCACAAGGAAATTTTTTTTTTTGAGGCCCTGCCTAACGCTCTCCCTGAGAAGCAGAGGCAGCAACTTGTCACTACACTGAGTTCGGCAGAAGTAAAATGGCGGTCGGTGCTGCAGGATTTTATATACACTGTGACGCCACACAAAGCCAGCCAATCACAACAATGCCCTTCTCCAAGATGGTGCTGGCCGCTGCCCATGTCATCGCGTTGCCCACAGCCTGCGTCCTTTTTTAATTGGCCGAGAAAAGACCCTTAAAGTAGTATAGGAAAACCGACTTCGGCAAAATGGTCGCCGAACACGTGACAAACCTCGCGGCATGGTCGGGTTTCGTTTCATGAAACCCGACTTTGGCGAAAGTCGGCGATTTTTGAAAATGAAAGACCTGTTTCGCTCAACTCTAGTCCTTACTGTTGCACTCAGTCCCCGTGCTGGCTCTGCTCTCCGTTCTGGTCACTTACCTTCTGCTCCCTCTGCTTCCCAGCATTCTGCTTCCTCTCCCAGTTCCTGGCACGCTGCCAGCAGGCCTCCAGAAAGAATACTTAGGACACAAGGCCGTCTCCACCCTCTCTCTTAAAGGGGCAGCGTGCATTTTTTGAAAATGTCAATCAACCAATGGCAACGCACTGATTACTATATCTGGCCACTCCACCATAGGGGGAGTGCCGGAGCAACGTGTTTCTATCATTGCTACATCCGGTTCTGACTCTGATCTGTCTGCTCTGCGTTAGCAGTCTCTGTGCTTCGCTCATTCTATTTGTCTCCACAGATCATTGGGATCCTGTATCCGGCTATCTCTGACAATCTCGGCTATCACTGGCGCAAGTGTCATCCCGTTCCGCCATCAGCTATCCGTATCCGTGGACTTTGACAAGGTTACTGGAGCCAGCCTGCTACCATCCACTCTGAACCAGGACCTTCCTCATCTACGTCTAACCCTACACGGTTTCTGCTATCTTATCTGTTAACCCTTTTGGTCCCTCTGGGACAGCTGCCACGTGTCCGGGGTCTAACTGGAGGTAGCACCTGGGTCCTCCGGGTATTCCATTCTGGTCCTGTTCGAGGGGCCTTACTACGGGTACCTGGGGCTCACTAGTCACGTCCCCTTCGGAGCCCCCCGGACCGCGGTCTCGAGGTTCTACTTCAAAAATAAAAAACTAATGTGAACTTCACCATCTCTGCCTCCGCTTCCATTCGTTACACTTACCCATTGCACAATGCCCGCTCATCAAACCGAGGCCCGACGAAAGTTTTGCTTCTGCTTCCTCGGGGGGCCTTATAGACACCTCTCCATTACTAACCTGTGGGCTTGATGTCACCTGAGGCATTAGTTGACACCCTGGCCAAAATACGCAAGCTCGCAACCTGTGTCAAAGGTCCCCACGCCCAGGAGCACCCACACCAAACCACTCAGCAAAGCCACCAAAGAAGACTCAGTCTGCAAAAATCCAATTTAAACAGCAAACAAAAAGGCAGCAAAACTCACCTGCCCAGGTCTTGGAACAACAATTACACAATTGCACAATAAAGGCCCATATAGGGTACCGTTCACACAAGGTTAATGCCCAGTGTCTGGTTCACAACCTATAAGTCACGCCCTTACTATTCGACTAGGCGGGCTGGCCAGCACACCCACAATGCATAACAGTGTGAACACCCCTCATGCGAGACCTGACGTGTTTGGGCTTGGCTGCACCCTGAAAAATACAGTGCAAAAAAACACAAAAAAAATTTCTGTGAGGCATTAGTTGACACCCTGGCCAAAATACGCAAGCTCGCAACCTGCGCCAAAGGTCCCCACGCCCACGAGAACCCACACCAAACCACTCCGCAAAGCCACCAAAGAAGACTCAGTCTCCAAAAATGCAATTTAAACAACAAACAAAAAGACAGCAAAACTCACCTGCCCAGCCCGGCTAGTCGAATAGTAAGGGCAAGACTAATAGGCTGTGAACCAGACACTAGGCATTAACCTTGTGTGAACGGTACCCTATGTGGGCCTTTATTGTGCAATTGTATACTGGGCAGTCACCCCCTCCTTGAATGGGTATGTGGAGAGTGGCTGTTGATCTGGTATTTTGCACCTGTGTTGCTAACATCTTGCTTTATGGGCTGGCTACACCCTGTAGTGCATTTGTCCCAAGACCTGGGCAGGTGAGTTTTGCTGCCTTTTTATTTGTTGTTTAAATTGATGTCACCTGACAATACAAAGGTGACATCAACCCCACAAATATGAACCCCACTTGCCATCGCTACAGGGCAAGTGGGAAGAGCAAGGCTAAGTGCCAGAATCTATAAGATGCGCCATTTCTGGGATGGCTGAGAGCTGATGTTTTTAGCCTGGGGGGTGCCAATATCCATGGCCCCTTCCCAGGCTATTAATATCAGCCCGCAGCTGTCTACCTAGCTGTAATACTATTGTAGGAACTCGAGGATTCTGATAGCGTGGGGCAATGAACAATCAGAGAGGGTTTCTTTGAATGCAAATAATGTATTTGTGAAACAGCAAAACACCCAAAAACAATATTCAAACAACCCGTAGTGACATGCAATGAGTCCATATATATATACACAAGTCCAGTTATATGAATCCGGATATATAAGTCTTTGAACCTCTATAGCGAGGGTGGTAAAGTTCTTACGACGGAGTCCTCACACAAATGTGACCACAAGGTAAGTCTGATGCACAGGTAATGTGGCTGGATTTACACACTGCTGGTGTGTGAAGAGTCAGATCCAGGTATGCAGAAAACACAGGGAGGTCCAGGAACAAGTTAATCTCAGTTGTGGCTTAATTCAGTGAAGTCCAACAACAAGTTCATATGTCAGTAAGGTTCCAGTAACAGTTCCAACAGCTCTCACCAGAGGTAATGCACAAAGGGTTAAACAGCAACAGTTCAGAAACACAGTTCTTATCAGATGGAGTGAACCAAGGGTTAAATTCCCAAGTCAACAGTTTAGTGATAACACAGTACTTTGTGCAACTTACATATGCAGAGAATGTCCAGAGCCATGGGTAGAAACTGCTGTGGCTGAGAAACACCTGAAGATAAGGTTATGCACTTTTCTGGTAAATACACAAAAGATCTGTGAGGAACAAAGCAGCTGGGTTGCAGGGAAACGGAAGCAGAATACTCCAGCAGTGAAGCCAACACCTGAGCCAGGTTTTAAACAAACGAACAGGAAGTAGGGCACACAAAACAGCAAACTCCATTTTAACAAAGGGCAAACTCATTGACAAAGTTACCTAGAAAACCCGGAATACTGACATTACTCCCCCCCTAAAGACGGCCTCCGGACGGTCCTGGACCAGGCCTGTCCGGGTATCTCCGATGAAACTGAGCAATCTTCAGAGGCGCATTGATGTTACTTACTGGTTCCCAAGAATCATTTTCAGGAGAGTAACCTTGCCATCTAACTAGATACTGAAGCCGGTTTCTATGAAGTCTCGAATTAACAATATCCTGTACCACGAATTGTTCTTCGCCATCAACCAACACTGGTGGAGGGGGAGGTACGATACGTCCCTGAAACGTGTTAGGAGAGACTGGTTTTAATAAGGAAACATGAAATACTGGGTGTACCTTTAAAGTCCGTGGTAGCTTCAACCGACAGGCAACAGAGCTCACAATCCCAGTGATCTTGAATGGACCGATGAATTTCTGTCCCAGTTTCTGCGAAGGAACACCCAATTTTAGATTCTTGGTGGACAACCAAACTGAGTCTCCTACCTTATACATAGGTGCTGGTTTCCGGAATCTATCGGCCGACTTCTTGTAACGCTCCTGTGCTGTGGTCAGGGAGTCCTTCAAAACTTCAAGATTACGTTGCAACGCCGTCACTCTGTCTTCAACCGCTGGTACCGAAATCGTAACCGGAACCTAGGCAAAATACTTGGATGATAACCCAGGTTGGCAAAAAAAGGCGTTACCTTCGTGGAACTGCTTTGGGAGTTGTTGTACGAAAATTCCGCTAGAGGAAGTAGCTTCAGCCAATCGTCCTGCAAATGACTGACGTAACAGCGTAGATATTGCTCCAAGGTTTGATTTGTCCGTTCGGTCTGCCCGTTGGTCTGAGGATGGTATGCAGAAGACAAGCAAACATTAATGTGGAGCGCAGAACAAAATCCTTTCCAAAATCTAGAGGTAAATTGTATTCCCCGGTCAGAAATGATGTCATCTGGTACCCCATGCAGCCGGAAAATGTTCTGGATAACTAGATCTACTGTCTCTGTAGCTGAGGGAAGACCACACACGGAATGAAATGAGCAGCTTTCGTTAAACGATCTACTACCACCAAAATAGTATTTTTACCACCAGAGGTGGGTAACTCCACAATAAAGTCCATCGAAATAGACCCCCAAGGGCGAGACGGTACAGGTAGCGGTTTAAGAAGACCAGTAGGTGAAACGCGAGGAACCTTGTACCGGGCACAAACTTCACAAGAGCGGACATAGTCATTCACATCCTTCAAGCAGGTAGGCCACCAAAAAAAACGAGTTAACAATTCCTGGTCTTCTGTACCCCCCTATGACCAGCCAATTTAGATTCGTGGACCAATTTGAGAACTCGAAGTCTTACAGCCTCTGGGACATAAATACATCGATCTCTAAGCCACACACCATTCCGAAGGACAAGATTCACATTGTCAGGTGGAGCTGCAAGAAATACGTCACCGTCATAGGCCAGCTTGATCTCCTGCCACAAGTCCCGGTTCCGGAGCACTCCAACGAAATTGGCCTCCGACAAGATGGTCTTCGACGGGGTCCCAGGCACGGAATCCACGGTATGGATTCGGGATAATGCGTCAGCTTTCCCATTACGTGAACCTGGGCGGTACGAAATAATAAAATTAAACTGGTTCAAGAACAAACTCCACCTAGCTTGTCGAGGAGAAAGACACCTGGCAGACTTAAGGAATTCCAAATTGCGATGATCCGTGAGTACTACTACCTGCTGAGTTGCCCCCTGCAAATGGTGTCTCCATTCCTTAAAGGCAGAAATAATTGCCAAAAGTTCCTTATCTGCCACATCATAGTTAAGTTCTGCAGAAGATAACCTACGAGAGAAGAAGGCACACGGGTGCAGCAAACCTTTGTCTCCGGTACGTTGTGAGAGGATAGCTCCCAATGCACAGTCAGACGCGTCCACCTCCACGATAAAAGGCTGTGCAGGATCCGGATGCATCAATATTGGAGCCGTGGTAAAACAACCCTTCAGGCGATCAAAGGCTTCCTGAGCTTGCGAAGACCATTCAAACTTCTTCCCCTTCTTGGTGAGGAGAGTGATGGGACGGACAATTTCTGAAAAATTTCGGATAAACCGTCTATAAAAGTTAGCAAAGCCAATGAATCGTTGTACCTCCTTAATGTTTCCTGGTACCGGCCAGTCCAAGATTGCCTGGATCTTGCTGGACTCCATATTCAATCCCTGAGGCGAGATAACATAGCCTAAAAATTGAATTTCAGAACAATGGAACTCACACTTTTCGAGTTTGATGTACAAATGATTATCTCTCAAACGTCTAAGTACGGTCTTGACATGTTCCTGATGTTCCTGTAAGGAGTCAGAAAAGATTAAGATGTCATCAAGGTAAATTACCACATATTGGTCCAATAAATCCCTGAAAATGTCGTTGGCTAAATGTTGAAAAGCAGCAGGAGCGTTACAGAGTCCGAATGGCATCACCAAATATTCAAAATGTCCATACCGGCATCTAAAAGCTGTCTTCCATTCGTCTCCGGGCCGTATACGGAGTAAATTATATGCCCCACGAAGATCTAATTTGGTAAATACTTTGGCCTGGCGAACTCTTTCCAACAATTCTGGAATTAGGGGCAATGGGTACCTGTTACGAATGGTTACCTTATTTAACTCCCGGTAGTCAATGCAGGGTCTTAGAGTACCATCCTTCTTCTTTACAAAGAATATTGGAGCTCCCGCTGGTGAAGAAGATGGTCGGATAAACCCCTTGGCTAAATTCTCATCTATATACTCTCGTAAAGATTTTAATTCCGGAGCCGCCAACGAGTAAACATGGCCGAAAGGAATCGCTGCTCCAGGAAGCAATTCTATGGGGCAGTCATACGGTCTATGTGGGGGAAGTTGATCTGCCTTCCTTTTATCACAAATGTCTGAGAATTCCTGATATATCAGAGGGAGAGTAGGTACCTGTATCACCTCTTCCAAGTTCTGGGTAACTGGAGCCGCTACAGTTGGACTGATGGTAGAACTGCACTTCGGGAGAAAGGTTATCTCCTTGGTTTCCCAATTGATGATTGGATTTTGTGACCGTAACCAGGGAATTCCTAAAATTACAGGAAAATGAGGAGAAGATATTAACATGAATGAAAGTGTTTCTTGATGGTCCGGTTCCATCTTACACTCCAGAGGCACTGTCTCCCGATCTACTGGTCCAGAAACTAATGGGGAACCATCCACCGTTTCCATAGTGATTGGTGAAGCTCTTAGTTGTGTCTTTATACCATGTTCCTTTGCAAAAGAAGAATCCATGAAATTCCCACCTGCTCCAGAGTCTATCATGGCAGAACTTGATATCCACTGTTCCTCCCACTGAATCTGTATAGGAAGAGAACAATGTGAATATTTCTCCCTTGATCTTTAGGGGAAGTCGGCATCAGTATTGGGGGAAAAACCGCATCTAGATGTAGACTGGTTTCCGAAACTTCAGACTCAGCGTCTGTGTTATCATAATCCCCTACTACCGCCAATACCTTGTTGGGTCGCCTAGGACATTTAGGACAATTGATGAGGAAATGGTCCGATTGACCACAATAGACACATAAGCGCTCACGGAGACGGTGTTCGCGGCGTTCATTATTCTCACGTCTCTGCAGTGAGTCCACCTGCATAGGCACCTCCTCAGCCTCTCGCGGGTTTTTGCCTGTGGTTTCCCTGGACGGAAGAGAGTATTAGTAATGCGATTTACAGCGGCCCATTTTTCTTGTCTACGTTCAGTTAAACGGATATCAATACGTACACAGTGCTGTATAAACAATTCAAACTCCTGTGGAGACTCTGAACGAGCTAGCTCATCCTTGATTGCATTTGACAAACCTTTTCTAAAGATTGGTAATAAAGCATTGTTTTCCCACTGGGTGTCCACCACTAACCTTTTAAATTCAGTGACATATTCTATGACTGACCGTTTCCCCTGGCGTAAGGAAAGCAAGGCAGATTCAGCGGTAGCACGGCGGTTGGGATCGTCGAACATTTGCGCCATGGCTGCCAGAAAATTGTCCAAATTATTTAGACGGGTATCATGACTTTCAACCATAGGATTTGCCCAAGCCAGTGCACGTGATGTCAACAACATAATAATACATAGAACCTTAGATCTATCAGACCGGTAGTAGGAGGCATGTACATCAAAAAATAATATACATTGATTAACAAACCCACGGAATTGACTTCGGTCACCATTAAAACGGAATGGAGGCAATTTGGGCATACTGGTGGATGAGGTAGGCTCAGTAGGTAAGGCCTCCAGGGCACCTAACCTAGCACGTAGATCTTGGAGAGCCTGACCAAACCCCTGTGCATTGTGGTTAACCCGAGACTCCAAGTCTCTAATCTGATTGTGTGCAGCCGCCACCTCCTGCTGCAAGGAGTTAACTATGGTGAACAGTTTGTCTGCCCGTGTCTCCGTCATTGCCCCAGCAGAATCCTCTTTTTTAGGCTGGAGTATCCTGTAATACTATTGTAGGAACTCGAGGATTCTGATAGCGTGGGGCAATGAACAATCAGAGACGGGTTTCTTTGAATGCAAATAATGTATTTGTGAAACAGCAAAACACCCAAAAACAATATTCAAACAACCCGTAGTGACATGCAATGAGTCCATATATATATACACAAGTCCAGTTATATGAATCCGGATATATAAGTCTTTGAACCTCTATAGCGAGGGTGGTAAAGTTCTTACGACGGAGTCCTCACACAAATGTGACCACAAGGTAAGTCTGATGCACAGGTAATGTGGCTGGATTTACACACTGCTGGTGTGTGAAGAGTCAGATCCAGGTATGCAGAAAACACAGGGAGGTCCAGGAACAAGTTAATCTCAGTTGTGGCTTAATTCAGTGAAGTCCAACAACAAGTTCATATGTCAGTAAGGTTCCAGTAACAGTTCCAACAGCTCTCACCAGAGGTAATGCACAAAGGGTTAAACAGCAACAGTTCAGAAACACAGTTCTTATCAGATGGAGTGAACCAAGGGTTAAATTCCCAAGTCAACAGTTTAGTGATAACACAGTACTTTGTGCAACTTACATATGCAGAGAATGTCCAGAGCCATGGGTAGAAACTGCTGTGGCTGAGAAACACCTGAAGATAAGGTTATGCACTTTCCTGGTAAATACACAAAAGATCTGTGAGGAACAAAGCAGCTGGGTTGCAGGGAAACGGAAGCAGAATACTCCAGCAGTGAAGCCAACACCTGAGCCAGGTTTTAAACAAACGAACAGGAAGTAGGGCACACAAAACAGCAAACTCCATTTTAACAAAGGGCAAAATCATTGACAAAGTTACCTAGAAAACCCGGAATACTGACACTAGCCTTTACTAATTCAATTATATAGGGGGACCCCATGTCAATTTTTTTTGGGTTCTCCTGTACACTAGCCAGTAAAGGCTAAGCAAAGAGTTGTGAGCTGATATTAATAGTGTCACGGTCTCGGGTGCTTACCAGTCTGGCTCTGCCCCCGGAGTGTTCCCGACATGGTCCTTGGCCGCTCCCCGCCTGACTTCTCGGTATCGCGGCGTGACGGCGGTTCGCGCATGCGTGGTCCCGATTTCCCCGCCACTGGGCTCCTTGGGAAGTCTTGACCCGGTGGCTTCACCCCATCATTGCAGCGCCCATCAGGTTTTTCAGCTCGGCATCTACACTGGTAAGATGCCTGTTTATCTAATGCTCAGGTGCTAGAATCTTATTGCTGGCATCCTTCTAGATCCTTAGGCCCCGTGTCTCTGCCTCTCTAGCGTGTCCTTTGTCTCTGCCTTCCAGTTCACCCTGTGTTACTGCCACACCTGCTTGCCTGTGTCACCGTCGTACCTGTTTGCTGTTGTGAATGCTCTGGATTCTGAGTTGGGGCTCCCTCTGGTGGCTATTGATATTAATAAAGCCGCCTTGACTGACAGAGGCCCTTCAGCTGAGGATTCAGCTGCGGACGATTGGCAATCTGGGAGTGATGACTGGGGAGATTTAAGGGAGTAACTTTCCCATGATCCTTGCCGGTGATTAGCTGTCTCTTCCTGGTCCAGTTTGGAAGTCAGCTTTGCTGCTGTCTCCTGCAACTTTCAGATAAGTTATTTTTGTGCTTGTTTCTGTGGTTTTGTTTTCTTTTGTTTTTTCTGCCTTCTGAGTGAGGTCAGCCGGGTCCCCCAGCTGGGGCCTGCGCTGGTCTCTGTTTCTCATTTATCTCGGTTCTTTTGTTCACTCCCTGTTATTTCACTTGCTGTTGGGTAGCTACCTGTTCACACCAGAGTTCTGATCTAGCGGGAGAGATCGTGTGGTCTCAGTATTTTTTGGAATCAGAAGAGTTGGAATTTTTCCTAGGGTTTTGCTGGATTGTAGAAAGAATTCTTTTCTGTCCTGTCCTATCTAGACAGTTTTGGGCCCCAGCATTTGCTTACTCTATATTCTGCCTGCGTTTGTATTTCATCTTGTCTCACCGCCAATATACAGTACAGACCAAAAGTTTGGACACACCCTATCATTCAATGATTTTTCTGTATTTTCATGACTATGAAAATTGTAGAATCACACTGAAGGCATCAAAACTATGAATTAACACATGTGGAATTATACATTACACTTAACAAAAAAGTGTGAAACAACTGAATATGTGTCTTATATTCTAGGTTCTTCAAAGTAGCCACCTTTTGCTCGATTACTGCTTTGCACGCAAAAAAGGTGAACGGATGGACTCTACATGCATAGTACCCACCGTGAAACATGGAGGAGGTGGTGTGATGATGTGGGGGTGCTTTGTTGGTGACACTGTTGGGGATTTGTTCAAAATTGAAGGCATACTGAACCAGCATGGCTATCACAGCATCTTGCAGCAGCATGCTATTCATCTGGTTTGCGTTTAGTTGGACCATCATTTATTTTTCAACAGGACAATGACCCCAAACATACCTCCAGGCTGTGTAAGTGCTATTTGACCAAGAAGGAGAGTGTTGGGGTGCTACGCCAGATGACCTGGCCTCCACAGTCACCAGACCTGAACCCAATCGAGATGGTTTGGGGTGAGGTGGACCGCTCACCGCTTCAATTTTGAATAAATCCCTAACAGTGTCACCAGCAAAGCACCCCCACATCATCACACCATCTCCTCCATGCTTCACGGTGGGTACTAGGCATGTAGAGTCCATCCGTTCCCCTTTTCTGCGTGCAAAGCAGTAATCAAAGCAAAAGGTGGCTACTTTGAAGAACCTAGAATATAAGACATATTTTCAGTTGTTTCACACTTTTTTGTAAAATGTAATGTATAATTCCACATGTGTTAATTCATAGTTTTGATGCCTTCAGTGTGATTCTACAATTTACATAGTCATGAAAATACAGAAAAATCATTGAATGAGATGGTGTGTCCAAATTTTTGGTCTGTACTGTATGTGTGGGGGCTACCTATTCCTTTGGGGAGCTACTCCGGGGCAGTAGGCTTTCCCCTTTCTATCTTTAGGCTTAGCTAACTCTCCGGCTGTGTGGAGGCGTCTAGGTCATCGTAGGTACGTACCACGGCTGCTTCTAGTTGTGCGGTTAGTTTAGGGTCTGCAATTAATTAGTTACCAACCTCTCTGGGTGACTGGCTGCCTTGGCTTTTTTTGTTACTGTCCTCCTCGGCTACCATTTCATAACAGAATCACCGGCCTAACTGTAATCCTAGGGTACTCAAAAGTAGGAAAGATATATATATATATATATATATATATATATATTTAATATATATATATATATATATATATATATATAAAAAAGGGAGTTTCACAGTTTTTATTTTATTTTTTCCTCTTTTTCTCTGGGGGCCGTAGGAGGATTTTCGTTCTTCTTCAATGGAAATTGTGCAGTTATCTGGTCGTGTTGAGCGGCTCGCTACTGAAGTTCGGGGAACTTCTGCCTATCTCACTCAGTTTTCTGATATGGAACCTAGGATTCCTCTGCCTGATTTATTTTCTGGGATTGGTCTAAATTTTTGAACATTAGGAATAATTGTAAATTGTTTTTTACCTTGAAACCTAAGTCCTCGGGGATCGTAGCGCAGCAGGTTCAAATGATCATCTCCCTGTTGCGCGGCGACCCTCAGGAATGGGCCTTTTCCCTGACACCTGGAGATCCTGTGTTGGTTAATGTTGATGTGTTTTTCAAGCTCTGGGATTATTGTACGACGAATCTAATGTTATTGATCAAGCTGAGAAAACCTTATTGGCATTGAACCAGGGTCAGGAAACATCAGTTATATTGTCAGAAATTCAGAAAATGGGCAGTCCTTACTAAATGGAACGATGATACCTTATGTAAGGAAAGGGACGTCGCCATTTTGTATAGGGCCTGTACCAGCCTCCATTTTGTCAGTTCACAGAGCCACAGACTGCTAACTACACAGTGCCTATTAGCATATTCAGTACGACCAGTTTTGATGTCCACTATGAATCAATAGGGCTTTAACATGCTAATTGGTTTAGGCCAGTGTCTGAATGGGATGGTCATTGGTATGTTGAATGGCTCGGACTCAGGCCAGTGTTTCCTGCTCCATATGAATTGCAGGCCAGTTAATATGCGTGCTTCAAAGCAAAGGGGAAGGGCCTAGCAGTTTTAAGAACTGTAACCATGAACAGGCAGGGGGCATTCCATTTTCTCACAGCAACAAGAAGCACAAGACTCAGATTTGATTTGCATTGCCAAATGCAGCAGCAGCACATGCTGTGGGGACTGTCCAGCAACTGAAGACTTACCTGGGGATGGCAGAGCTCCCGCCTCCCCATGACCATACTAGCCGGTAATATTGATCTATAGCTTATACCTTTAAGCCTTGTACATTATCGTTGTATTTTTTCTCTGACTGCAAATCCATTGTAATTACGTTGTATAGCTTTACTGTATATTTCTGTAATTATCTAGTGCGCCCTTAAGGCGATTAAACCATAAAATTAATCTTGGGCTGATGCTTTTACTCTGATCACGAATCTTAGAATACCCAGTGGGTAACAGGACAACCTCCCCGGCGGCCATTTGCTCTAGGTGCAGTTCCCTTAATGACCTGCGAGACAAAGGGGGCGCCGGAGAGCTGTACCTGTGGAGTTACGTCCATTGGTGACGTGGGAGGACAGGGGTCATCCTTCACATTTGGTAGCGGCGGTGGGATCAGAAGCTGTGATACCCGGGCTACCGTGTGGCGGTCGGCTTAGTTCCTCACAATTGGTGGCAGCGGTGGGATCAGAAGCTGTGATACCCGGGCTACCGTGTGGCGGTCGGCTTAGTTCCTCACAATTGGTGGCAGCGGTGGGATCAGAGTAATAGTGTGCGTGGGACCCCTACTCCCAGACACTAGAGACTACCAGTGGTACTTTCACTGCTGGGGTCTTAAGGTCAGCCCAGCACTAGACGGTCAGAGTGTAAATATAATAAGTTGTGTGCAAGGTCAGGGTTGCAGCTGTGTCAGTAACCAAAGGTTCCCAAAATGGCGGAAGGCACCAGGAGTAGGGCAAAGGGGGAGGCCAATGCTATGGTCTATGAGGAGTTCGACACCGATGAGGGGGAGCTCAGCCAGGGCTCCCCAAGGAGCCAGATCCCCGTGCTCAGTCCCGCAGTGGACTGTCCACCCGCTGCCCATCCCAGTGTGTACAGATCGGAGGCCCTCTTCCAAGGGGCTATGGCACAGCTCGAGGCTGGTAATGACGCCTCCTATGACAGACTCCTGGTGGCGGCTGTTGTGAATGGGTTTGAGATGAGTTCTGAGCAGAGACTCCCTTGGTGGTTACAAGCGGTACTGGTCTGTTCAGTGAAGATTGTGAGGACTGGGAGTCAGGTGTTACTGACTGGTCTTATATAAGGGAGTCACCTTCCCATCAGGGTTGCCGGTGATCAATTGTTCTTGTCTGAATCCTTCATTCCTGTTTCTCTTGTAGCCTGCTGTGTCGTGTCTGCATCTCCTGCTAACAGATAAGACATTTCCTTCTTTTTGTTTTTGTTGCTATATTTTTGCATTTTGTCCTGCACTTCTGTGGGGGCCTTCTGGGTCCCCTCCGGGGGGCTTTTGCCCTCTCAGTTTGGTTCAGCCACTGATGTTTGTGCTTTTGCTTTTTCCAGTTTTTTCAGTGGCTGCTGTTTTGATTTTGTTACACCAGAGAACTAATTTAGGTGGTAGAGGTCGTGTGATCTCAGGTGATTTTGAAATTAGTAGAGTTGATGCTTTTCAGGGTTTTCTGGGATTGCAGTAAGTACCCTTCCTATCCTTTTCTATTTAGTTAGTTTGGGCCCCAGCGTTTGCTTATACTATTTTCTTTCTGTGTCAGTATTTCTTCTTGTCTAACCGCCATTACTTGTTTGGGGGCTTTCTATTATCTTTGGGGTTCTGCTCCGGGGCAGATAGCTTTCCTATTTCTATCTTTAGGTGTAGTTAGTTTCTCAGGCTGTGACGAGGCGTCTAGGACCAATGTAGGAACGCTCCACGGCTGCCTCTAGTTGTGGTGGTTAGTCAG
Source organism: Oophaga sylvatica (assembly GCA_033576555.1). Classification (NCBI taxonomy): domain Eukaryota; kingdom Metazoa; phylum Chordata; class Amphibia; order Anura; family Dendrobatidae; genus Oophaga; species Oophaga sylvatica. The sequence goes on along the minus strand of JARQOD010001700.1, from coordinate 7,313 downwards.
GGTACTGCAATCTCATAGATTCCAACTGCTCTGGTGTATTGTCTTTTTTACCTGCACTCCTCAGCTACCGAAACTCAACAGTATCACCGGCCAAAAATTGAAAATTGTATGGTACTCACAGAAGGGAAAAAATATTGTGAAAGAAAAAAGGTTGTCAGAGTTGTCAGAGATATTTTTCTGTTTGTTGCATTTTTTTTCCTCTGTATCTCTGGGTGCTGGGAGGGATCTTTTCTCTCAATGGAGTTTGCACGGTTGTCTGGCCGTGTGGATCAGCTTGCCACTGAGGTTCAGAGTATTGCTGCATATCTTGCTAGGTTGCCTGTTGTGGAACCTAGGATCCCCATGCCAGATTTGTTTTTGGGAGATCGAGCTAAGTTTCAGAATTTCAAAAATAATTGTAAATTGTTTTTTGCCTTAAAATCTAAGTCCTCAGGGAACGCAGCGCAGCAGGTTAAATTATCATCTCTCTCCTGCGCGGCGATCCTCAGGATTGGGCTTTTTCCCTGACACCTGGGGATCCTGTTTTGAGTGATGTTGATGCATTTTTTCAGGCTTTGGGGTTATTGTACGATGAGCCTAATGTCACTGATCAAGCTGAAAAAGCCTTGTTGGCATTAAATCAGGGGCTTGATGACGCTGAGTTATACTGTCAGAGATTCCATAGGTGGGCAGTCCTGACCAAGTGGAATGACGACGCTTTGGCAGCCCTTTTCCGGAAGGGTCTGTCAGATAATGTAAAGGATGTTATGGTGGGATTCCCTGTCCCCTCTGGTCTCAATGATTCTATGTCATTAGCGATTCAAATTGACAGACGTTTGCGTGAGCGGAGAAGTATGCATGGAATGGTGTTGCCTTGTGAACCAGCTTCTGAACCCATGCAGTGTGATAGAGTGGTGTCTGGGGCACAGCGTCATGGGTTTCGAAAGCGCAATGGGTTATGTTTCTACTGTGGTGATGCCTCTCATGCTATTTCAGTCTGTCCTAAGCGGGGAGGACGTTTTGCACGCTCAGTTGTCTTGGGTAGTGTTCAGACTAAGTTTTTATTAACTGTCACTCTGATATGCTCTCTGTCCTCATTTTCTGCTCAGGCTTTCGTTGATTCTGGAGCAGCTATTAACCTGATGGATTATGATTTTGCTAAACGTTGTGGGTTTCCCTTGATACCCCTACAGAAGTCTATTCCCCTACTGGGGATCGATTCTACCCCTTTGGCTGAGAATAAACCCCAGTTTTCTACTCAGGTGATAATGAGGGTTGAACCTGATCACCAGGAGTGCTGCAAATTTTTGGTTCTGTATAATCTGCATGACATTATCGTGCTGGGTTTCCCTTGGTTACAATCTCATAATCCTGTTTTGGATTGGAAATCTGTGTCTGTAACCAGTTGGGGCTGCCAATGTGTTAATACCAACACTCCTGTTTTTTCTGCCTCCCCCAGGCTCAGGATGTTCCTGACTTTTTGATTGATTTTTCTGATGTGTTTAGCGAGAGTAAATCTGCATCCTTGCCTCCCCATAGGAGCTATGACTGCGCTATTGAATTAGTGCCGGGTAGTAAATTCCCTAAAGGTCGCCTTTTTAACTTGTCTGTACCTGAACATGACGCTATGCGGTCTTATATCAAGGAATCATTGGAGAAGGGTCATATCAGACCATCCTCTTCACCCTTAGGTGCCGGTTTTTTCTTTGTGGCCAAAAAAGATGGTTCATTAAGGCCGTGTATTGATTATCGTCTCTTGAACAATATTACTGTGAAATATCAATACCCGTTACCCTTGATTTCTGACCTGTTTTCCAGAGTGAAAAACGCTACTTGGTTTACCAAGCTTGACCTCAGGGGGGCGTATAACCTTATTCGCATTAAGCACGGGGATGAATGGAAGACGGCATTCAATACCCCTGAAGGGCATTTTGAGTACCTAGTGATGCCCTTTGGGCTCACTAATGTTCCTTCCGTCTTCCAGTCCTTCATGAATGACATTTCAGGGATTTTGTGGACAAATTTCTGATTGTTTATTTGGATGATATCTTGATTTTTTCTAATGACTGGGACTCTCATGTGAAACATGTTCGAACTGTATTCCAGATTTTGAGAGAGAATGCTCTGTATGTGAAGGGATCAAAGTGTCTTTTTGGCGTACAGAGGATCTCATTTCTGGGATTCATTTTGTCCCCATCTGTTATTGAAATGGACCCGGTCAAGGTTCAGGCCATCTGTGATTGGGTCCAACCTACTTCATTAAAGGCTCTTCAGAGATTTTTGGGTTTTGCCAATTTTTATCGTAAATTTATTGGTAATTTCTCGGTTATTGTTAAACCATTAACTGATTTGACCAGAAAGGGTTCTGATGTGGTGAATTGGCCTCCTGAGGCAGTCTCTGCATTTCAGGAACTTAAGCAGAGATTCACTTCTGCTCCTGTTCTACGGCAGCCTGATGTTTCTCTGCCATTTCAGGTGGAGGTTGATGCCTCTGAAATTGGGGCAGGTGCCGTTTTGTCCCAAAAAGATCCAGAGACCTCTAAAAGTAACCCTTGTGCCTTTTTCTCTCGAAAATTTTCTCCTACTGAACGTAATTATGACATGGGTAATCGGGAGTTATTGGCCATGAAGTGGGCTTTTGAAGAGTGGAGACATTGGCTGGAGGGAGCCAAACATCAGGTGGTGGTCCTTACGGACCATAAGAATCTGGTCTATCTGGAATCTGCCAAGCGACTCAATCCTAGACAGGCCAGGTGGGCCTTGTTTTTCACACGTTTTAATTTTGTGGTTTCCTTTCTTCCTGCCACTAAGAATGTTAAGGCGGATGCCCTCTCGAGGAGTTTCCTTGCGGACTCTCCTGAGTTATCTGATCCTTCTGTTATTTTAAAAGAGGGTGTAGTTCTTTCCGCCATCTCGCCCAATTTGAGACTTGCTCTGGAGGGGTGTCAGGAGGATAGGCCCGAGTGCTGCCCTGTTGGAAAATTGTTTGTCCCGGACCAGTGGAAAAAGAGTGTGATGTCTGAGATTCATTGTTCCGCATTGGCTGGGCATCCCGGAATTTTTGGTACCAGAGACTTGGTTAGTCGGTCCTTTTGGTGGCCTACCTTGTCTCGTGATGTCAGGGAATTTGTGCAGTCCTGCGGGACTTGCTCTCGCTCCAAGCCTTGCTCTCGCTCTAGTGGTTTGTTGATGCCATTGCCTGTGCCCAAGAGACCATGGACCCATATCTCTATGGATTTCATTTCCGACCTTCCTGTTTCTCAGAGAATGACCACCATCTGGGTAATTTGTGATAGGTTTTCCAAAATGATACATCTTGTGCCATTACCTAAGTTGCCTTCCTCCTCTGAATTGGTGCCGTTGCTCCTTCAGCACGTGGTTCGTTTACACGGCATTCCTGAGAACATTGTGTCTGACAGAGGAGTCCAGTTCGTTTCCAGATTTTGGAGGACTTTTTGTTCTAAACTTGGTTTTCAATTGTCTTTCTCCTCGGCATTTCATCCTCAGACCAATGGTCAAACTGAGAGAACAAACCAGACATTGGAGACTTATCTTAGATGCTTTGTGTCTGCTGATCAGGATGACTGGGTCTCTTTTTTGCCTTTGGCTGAGTTTGCTCTTAATAATATGGCTAGCTCTGCCACTTTGATGTCTCCGTTTTTCTGTAATTCTGGGTTTCACCCTCGATTTTCTTCAGGACAGACGGAGGCTTCTGTCTGTCCAGGTGTTGACTCTGTTGTGGAGCGTATGCAACAGATTTGGGACCAGGTAGTGGAGAGGTTGTCCCTCTCTCAGGAGAAGGCCCAGCGGTTTGCTAACCGGCATAGGACTGATGGTCCTCGGTTTAAAGTGGGGGACTTGGTCTGGTTGTCCTCAAAGAATATTCCTATGAGAGTAGCATCTCCTAAATTTAAGCCTAGGTTCATTGGACCTTATAAGATCATTGAGATTCTTAATCCTGTTTCTTTTCGTTTGCTTCTTCCAGGGACATTTAAGATCCATAACGTGTTCCACAAGTCCTTGTTGAAGAGGTTTGTTGAGCCAGTGGTTCCTGCTGCTGTGCCTCCTGACCCTGTTTTGGTTGAGGGAAATCTGGAGTATGTGGTTGAGAAAATATTGGATTCTCGTTTTTCTAGACGGAAGCTCCAGTATTTGGTTAAGTGGAGAGGTTATGGTCAGGAAGACAATTCTTGGGTGTTTGCTTCGGACATGCTAGGAGACTCATCCGTGCGTATCATAGAACTCATCCTGAGCGACCTGGTTGCTCAAATGAGGGTTCGGTGACCCCTCCTCAAGGGGGGGGTACTGTTGTGAATGGGTTTGAGATGAGTTCTGAGCAGAGACTCCCTCTGGTGGTTACAAGCGGTACTGGTCTGCTCAGTGAAGATTGTGAGGACTGGGAGTCAGGTGTTACTGACTGGTCTTATATAAGGGAGTCACCTTCCCATCAGGGTTGCCGGTGATCAATTTTCTTGTCTGAATCCTTCATTCCTGTTTCCCTTGTAGCCTGCTGTGTCGTGTCTGCATCTCCTGCTAACAGATAAGACATTTCCTTCTTTTTGTTTTTGTTGCTATATTTTTGCATTTTGTCCTGCACTTCTGTGGGGGCCTTCTGGGTCCCCTCCGGGGGGCTTTTGCCCTCTCAGTTTGGTTCAGCCACTGATGTTTGTGCTTTTGCTTTTTCCAGTTTTTTCAGTGGCTGCTGTTTTGATTTTGTTACACCAGAGAACTAATTTAGGTGGTAGAGGTCGTGTGATCTCAGGTGATTTTGAAATTAGTAGAGTTGGTGCATTGCAGTAAGTACCCTTCCTATCCTTTTCTATTTAGTTAGTTTGGGCCCCAGCGTTTGCTTATACTATTTTCTTTCTGTGTCAGTATTTCTTCTTGTCTAACCGCCATTACTTGTTTGGGGGCTTTCTATTATCTTTGGGGTTCTGCTCCAGGGCAGATAGCTTTCCTATTTCTATCTTTAGGTGTAGTTAGTTTCTCAGGCTGTGACGAGGCGTCTAGGACCAACGTAGGAACGCTCCACGGCTGCCTCTAGTTGTGGTGGTTAGTCAGGGTACTGCAATCTCATAGATTCCAACTGCTCTGGTGTATTGCCTTTTTTACCTGCACTCCTCAGCTACCAAAACACAACAGGCGGCAGAGAAAGCAGCAGAGCGTGAGCATACAGAACGCCGTGAAGCTGCTGAGCGGGAGCAAGCAGCCGCAGAGAAAGCAGCAGAGCGGGAGCAAGCAGCGGCAGAGAGAGCAGCGGAGCGTGAGCATACAGAACGCCGTGAAGCTGTGGAGCGCCGGCACCGACTGGAGATGGCTCAGCACGGGCCCCCGCTGGACGCACCAGGCCCACCGGAGGAAAAGGGCTTCCAAGGTCCGGGCGGAGGACTTTCCCTTGCTTGAAAAGGATGGAGACCTGGATTCCTTTCTGCTGGCTTTTGAAAGGACCTGCCTCCAACATCATCTGGCCCCAGATCAGTGGGCAAGGTACCTGACCCCCGTTTGAGGGGTAAGTCCCTGGAAGTTTTGGGGGACTTACCTGCCGGGGAGGAGCAGGACTACAACAGCATCAAGCGGGCCCTGATCCAGCACTACAACCTCACCCCGGAGTCGTACCACAGGAAGTTCAGGAGCTTGCAGGGGGGTTCAAAGGACACCTGGACCGACCACATGCGGGCCCTGCTGAGAGCTGCGGAGCACTGGACCTCGGGTCTAGAGCTCACTACCCGCCAGGAGGTCCAGGAACTGTTCGTCATGGAGCAGTTCTTGTGGAACTGCCCAGAGGACCTCCAGCAGTTCCTCCGTGACCGGAAACCAAAGGGGGCTTCTGCTACAGCCGCCCTGGCAGACGAGTATGCCAACAACAGGGTGCCGGAGCCAAAGAAGCCTGCCAGCAGCACCTGGAGAGGGGGTAAGCCCAATCCTGCCCCAGCCCCATATCCAGCCCCCAGAGTGCAAGGGGTGTACCCCCGGCTGCCCTCTCCAGGCCAGGAACAGAACCCAGACGTTGTCATAATTGCAATCAGCCAGGACTAGTGTTGAGCGATACGATACCGCAAGTATCGGGTATCGGCCGATATTAGCTCTATCGGCCTTTCGATACTTAGTTCCGATATTTTCGTCTTATCGGATACCGGAATCGGGATTGTCACTGTCACTGTCAGTGTCTGTCGGTCGGGACTGTCAGTGTCCGTCGGTCGGGACTGTCAGTGTCCGTCGGTCGGGTCTGTCAGGAGTCAGCGGCACTTACCTGGCAGAAGATCTCCGGCGGTCACGGGCTGGACTGCTTCATGGCCGCCATCATCTTTCCCCGGCGGTCACATGCAGTTTCTCGCGATAACTGCAGTGACTGCTGGGTAATACCGGCCGTAAAGCAGTCAGTCCGATGACGTCACCGCCGGGGAAGCAGGTAATCAGCTGTGCTGCGTTGCGATGACAGGCTCTGCCTGTCATTGCGATGTAGCAGAGCTGGATCGTCGTGGGACTGTCGTTACTATGGACTGCGTCGGACAGGTGGTATACTGTTGGTTTTTTTTTTTCTTTTTTTACAGGAGATCGATGGCGTCGCAGGAATGAGTGTATAATAAAATTAATGAAAACTGTGTTGTCTCTTTTATTTCATTAAAAGACTTTTTTCTTGCTTTGTCTTTTTTTTATACATTTAATAACTTTGTGATTAATAATGGATCGGTGTCTTATTGACACCTCTCCATTATTAACCGGGCTTATTGTCACCGTGCAATCAACGGTGACATTAACCCCTTATTACCCCACTTGCCACCGCTACAGGGCAGTGGGAAGAGCCAGGTAAAGTGCCACAATTGGCATCTTGATGCCAATTGGCTGCTTGCTGGTTATCGCTGTTTGGGCAAAATATGGTTGACAGTTTTATACGGCAGTGCTTTCTTGTGGTTAACAAAAATAGGGGGACCCCTACGCCGTTTTTTTTTTCGAGGGGATCCCCTATTTTTGTTAACCAGCCAAGCTAAGCAGACTGCTGTGGCCTGGTATTATCAGGCTTGCAAGGTCCATGGATATTGGATCCTTACCAGCCTGAAAAACCAGGCCTCAGCGGTCTGCTTCATCTGGCTGGTTAACAAAAATAGGGGGGATCGCACGCCAATTTTTTTCGAGGGGATCCCCTATTTTTGTTAATCAGCCAAGATATGCAGACTGCTGTGGCCTGGTATTATCAGGCTGGCAAGGTCCATGGATCTTGGCTCCTTAACAGCCTGAAAATCCAGGCCTCAGCGGTCTGCTTCATCTGGCTGGTTAACAAAAATAGGGGGGACCCCACGCCAATTTTTTTCGAGGGGATCCCCTATTTTTGTTAA
>JARQOD010001699.1:0-91890 GCA_033576555.1 Oophaga sylvatica | reverse complement strand
GGAAAGAGGACACGACATCAGAGACTGAGGAGAGAGAGAAGACACGACATCAGAGACTGAGGAGAGAGGACCCGACATCAGAGACTGAAGAAAGAGAGGGCACGACATCAGAGACTGAGGAGAGATAGAGAGAGGACACGACATCAGAAACTGAGGAGAGAGGACACGACATCAGAGACTGAGGAGAGGACACGACATCAGAGACTGAGGAGAGAGAGGACATGACATCAGAGACTGAGGAAAGAGAGGACACAACATCAGAGACTGAGGAGAGAGAGAGGACACGACATCAGAGACTGAGGAGAGAGAGAGTACACGACATCAGAGACTGAGAAGAGAGAGGACACAACATCAGAGACTGAGGAGAGAGAGGACACAACACCAGAGACTGGGGAAAGAGGACACAACATCAGAGACTGAGGAGAGAGAGGACACGACATCAGAGACTGAGGAGAGAGAGGACACGACATCAGAGACTGAGGAGAGAGAGGACACGACATCAGAGACTGAGGAGAGAGGACACGACATCAGAGACTGAGGAAAGAGGACACGACATCAGAGACTGAGGAGAGAGAGAAGACACGACATCAGAGACTGAGGAGAGAGGACCCGACATCAGAGACTGAAGAAAGAGAGGGCACGACATCAGAGACTGAGGAGAGATAGAGAGAGGACACGACATCAGAAACTGAGGAGAGAGGACACGACATCAGAGACTGAGGAGAGAGAGAGGACACGACATCAGAGACTGAGGAGAGAGAGAGGACACGACATCAGAGACTGAGAAGAGAGAGGACACGACATCAAAGACTGAGGAGAGAGAGGACACAACACCAGAGACTGAGGAAAGAGGACACAACATCAGAGACTGAGGACAGAGAGGACACGACATCAGAGACTGAGGAGAGAGAGGACACGACATCAGAGACTGAGGAGAGAGAGGACACGACATCAGAGACTGAGGAGAGAGAGGACACGACATCAGAGACTGAGGAAAGAGGACACGACATCAGAGACTGAGGAGAGAGAGAAGACACGACATCAGAGACTGAGGAGAGAGGACCCGACATCAGAGACTGAAGAAAGAGAGGGCACGACATCAGAGACTTAGGAGAGATAGAGAGAGGACACGACATCAGAAACTGAGGAGAGAGGACACAACATCAGAGACTGAGGAGAGGACACGACATCAGAGACTGAGGAGAGAGAGGACATGACATCAGAGACTGAGGAAAGAGAGACCACAACATCAGAGACTGAGGAGAGAGAGAGGACACGACATCAGAGACTGAGGAGAGAGAGAGTACACGACATCAGAGACTGAGAAGAGAGAGGACACAACATCAGAGACTGAGGAGAGAGAGGACACAACACCAGAGACTGGGGAAAGAGGACACAACATCAGAGACTGAGGAGAGAGAGGACACGACATCAGAGACTGAGGAGAGAGAGGACACGACATCAGAGACTGAGGAGAGAGAGGACAAGACATCAGAGACTGAGAGAGGACACGACATCAGAGACTGAGGAAAGAGGACACGACATCAGAGACTGAGGAGAGAGAGAAGACACGACATCAGAGACTGAGGAGAGAGGACCCGACATCAGAGACTGAAGAAAGAGAGGGCACGACATCAGAGACTGAGGAGAGATAGAGAGAGGACACGACATCAGAAACTGAGGAGAGAGGACACGACATCAGAGACTGAGGAGAGGACACGACATCAGAGACTGAGGAGAGAGAGGACACGACATCAGAGACTGAGGAGAGAGAGGACACAACATCAGAGACTGAGGAGAGAGAGGACATGACATCAGAGACTGAGGAGAGAGAGGACACAACATTAGAGACTGAGGAGAAAGAGAGAACACGACATCAGAGACTGAGGAGAGATAGAGAGAGGACACAACATCAGAGACTGAGGAGAGAGAACACGACATCAGAGACTGAGGAGAGAGAGGACACGACATCAGAGACTGTGGAGAGAGAGGACACGACATCAGAGACTGAGGAAAGAGGAACACAACATCAGAGACTGAGGAGAGATAGAGAGAGGACACGACATCAGAGACTGAGGAGAGAGGACACAACATCAGAGACTGAGGAGAGAGAGGACACGACATCAGAGACTGAGGAGAGAGAGGACACGACATCAGAGACTGAGGAGAGAGAGGACACGACATCAGAGACTGAGGAGAGAGAGGACATGACATCAGAGACTGAGGAGAGAGAGGACACAACATTAGAGACTGTGAAGAGAGAGAGGACTCGACATCAGAGACTGAGGAGAGAGATGGAGAGAGGACACGACATCAGAGACTGAGGAGAGAGAGGACACGACATCAGAGACTGAGGAGAGAGGACACGACATCAGAGACTGAGGAAAGAGAGACCACAACATCAGAGACTGAGGAGATAGAGGACACGACATCAGAGACTGAGGAGAGGACACGACATCAGAGACTGAGGAGAGAGAGGACACAACATCAGAGACTGAGGAGAGAGAGGACACGACATCAGAGACTGAGGAGATAGAGGACACGACATCAGAAACTGAGGAGAGAGATAGAGGACATGACATCAGAGACTGAGGAGAGAGAGGACACAACATTAGAGACTGAGGAGAAAGAGAGAACACGACATCAGAGAATGAGGAGAGATAGAGAGAGGACACAACATCAGAGACTGAGGAGAGAGGACACGACATCAGAGACTGAGGAGAGAGAGGACACGACATCAGAGACTGAGGAGAGAGAGGACACGACATCAGAGACTGAGTAAAGGGGACACAACATCAGAGACTGAGGAGAGATAGAGAGAGGACACTACATCAGAGACTGAGGAGAGAGGACACGACATCAGAGAATGAGGAGAGAGAGGACACGACATCAGAGACTGAGGAGAGAGAGGACACGACATCAGAGACTGAGGAGAGAGAGGACACACATCAGAGACTGAGGAGAGAGAGTATGTCGCGACCACGCACCACAATTGTGGGTTACCAGGGCAATGGGGTACCCAGAACCGAGCCCATGGAAGTCTATGGGGCCGTCACGGATAGCGGTGGCTCGGTCCGTGGCCCTGGCGGTCCGGCGTATGTTGGGGGAATATTATTTACAGGGGATTAGTATATAACAGTTCGTGACGCCACCTGTAGTTGTCTGATCACTAAGACCAGCGCTGCAGTAGATCTCTGAGGGGATGTTGTAGCAGCTAGGTGTTGGGTCCCCCACAGGTGGGACTGTCCCTCAAAGTCTATGGTATTAATGATGTAGGGTGCAGATAAATGAATCAGTCTCACACCATCCAGCGTCTTTCCATACCTTTTACTTGTCAGATGATAAGGCAGGTCCCGGGAAGCTGTTGGGGTGGATGGAGGATGCGTTTCAAGGTAACGGCTGAGCAGGTTAGAGGCCTCCTTAACTTTCAATATGACGAGTCCAACTAGCATAGAGCTAAGTTCACTCAAAAACTCCAGCTAATTCTGTAGCTGTACTGCCCGGTCAGCATAGTGGTCGGAGCCTTCCAAGTGATGGAACTAGGTTCTTGCTTTTGTGGTGCACAGACTCAAAGTCCCTATTCCACCTGACCCCTGTTACGTACCGACAATAGGCTTGTTCCTGTGACCTGAAGTCCAGCGAACCTCTGGTTTTTCTATCACTACGCCTGAAGCTGTAGCGACACTTCGGTCCCCAGTGACCGGTGAACAGTGCGGGATAGTCCAATCCTTAAGGCACTTCTAGAATTCCTTTCCACTGCGCCCTTCGCCCTGCTCGCGCTCTTAACATAAGCACTCCACACTTCCTATGGTAATACCAGTCAATTCTTTCTTGCTTCTTCCTTAGAGCTCGCTAACAGATTCTCAGTATTCTCCTAGTTCAGGAGCACGTCGACTGAACTTCACTGTCCTTGAGACAGGCGACTGAAGTCTCTGTTGCTAAATCTTCTTTCTTCCTTAATTGTCTCTGTCTTCTGGTTAGGCACAGCTCTGACTAGGCTAAGGTGAACTGGCTCACCCCTACTAGCCTCCACTTTCTGAACTGCTGACAGGATCTGGCTGAACTTCTTCCTCCCTCCAAGTCCAGGCTAGACACTGACTCCCGGTCAACAACCACCACCACTCTCAACAACTACTGAATAACCCTTCCTTATATATCCTGTGGGTGTGTCTAAAGGTGTGTGATAGAGTGAATGGATATCAAGCATTAAACCATTACCTTTCCACGCATCCTCCCGGATCATGTGTGCCTTACATACCAGGGCTACACATTCCCCTTTGGTAAAATACAGCACTCCCGGGCTGTGAAATATAAAAAGAAAGACATTTTTGTTTTGCATTTAAACAATAAACATTTAACATCAAACTCTTCCCAGCAGGGAGGTGAGAAATTCTTAAACGTTGCATTATGTACAATGGACATAGAAAAATACAAAAACATACTTTCAATAAATATGTCATTTCAAACAGTATTCTTGTGAAGGACCCGCACCAAACCTTCAACGTGGGTCCTGGGTGGGCTGCAGGACATCTGGCTGCAGACCTCGCTCAGTGCCACACCACACGGGTTTTATGTTCAGAGGTAATAATTGTGCTGTGGTTTTATTGTAAAACCAAGATAGGGCACAAAGTGCAACTATTTACAATTTTTGGGCTAAAAGTGTCCATAGCCACCAGTTCTTTGGCATAGTAAATATTTTCAAGTAACTTCACATTTTCAATAATACAGTAAAACTCTGTAAAGTGCAAAAACTCCCATTATCAATTTTCAAAACTCTTTATCAACTTCTGTATCTGGTACCCAGCCGGGTATTCTACTTATTGCAAAATATGTAAACATTACATACTTATATCACAGGTGCAAATTATTTTTAACTTTTATAAACTGTGGGTGTGTCTAAAGGTGTGTGATAGAGTGAATGGATATCAAGCATTAAACCATTACCTGTCCACGCATCCTCCTGGTATTGTGTGCCTTACATACCAGGGCTACACAAGGACATGACATCAGAGACTGAGGAGAGAGAGGACACAACATTAGAGACTGTGGAGAGAGAGAGGACTCGACATCAGAGACTGAGGAGAGAGATAAAGAGAGGACACGACATCAGAGACTGAGGAGAGAGAGGACACGACATCAGAGACTGAGGAGAGAGGACACAACATCAGAGACTGAAGAAAGAGAGACCACAACATCAGAGACTGAGGAGATAGAGGACACGACATCAGAGACTGAGGAGAGGACACGACATCAGAGACTGAGGAGAGAGAGGACACAACATCAGAGACTGAGGAGAGAGAGGACACGACATCAGAGACTGAGGAGATAGAGGACACGACATCAGAAACTGAGGAGAGAGATAGAGGACATGACATCAGAGACTGAGCAGAGAGAGGACACGACATCAGAGACTGAGGAGAGAGAGGACACGACATCAGAGACTGAGGAGAGAGGACACGACATCAGAGACTGAGGAAAGAGAGACCACGACATCAGAGACTGAGGAGAGAGATAGAGGACACGACATCAGAGACTGAGGAGAGAGAGAACATGACATCAGAGACTGAGGAGAGAGAGGACACGACATCAGAGGCTGAGGAGAGAGACGACACGACATCAGAGACTGAGGAGAGAGAGGACACGACATCAGAGACTGAGGAGAGAGAGGACACGACATCAGAGACTGAGGAGAGAGATAGAGGACACGACATCAGAGACTGAGGAGAGAGAGGACACGACATCAGAGACTGAGGAGAAAGAGGACACGACATAAGAGACTGAGGAGAGAGAGGACACGACATCAGAGACTGAGGAGAGAGAGGACACGACATCAGAGACTGAGGAGAGAGAGGACACAATATCAGAGACTGAGGAAAGAGAGGACACGACATCAGAGTGTGTAGCCCTGGTACACAATACCAGGAGGATGAGTGGAGAGGTAACAGTTAAGGTCTCTTCATTACATCATGTACACTTCTGACACACCCAGCAGGGGGTGTGGAAAGGAGTGATTTCTAGTCAGTCAGTTTCCTGTCCTTGGACAGAGTAGACGTGTCCAGTTTAAGTCTATCATCAGTTCAGAAAGTGGAGTCTGGTGTAGGTGTCTGTATACACCTTAGTCTAGTCAGAGCTGTGCCCCACTGGAAGAAAGACTGAACTATCTATTAAGAGACAAGCAAGGCGAAGGACAAAGTGGAAGGAAGATAATTGGAAAAGTGCTTTTGACTTGGAAAAGTCCTGCACGTTGCCACCGGTTACTGGGGACCGAAGGATCACTATTGTACAGCATAGTGAAGAGAAAACCAGGAATCTACCGGACCCTAGGTCGCGGCAGACAAGCCCCTTATAGTCAGAACGTAGCTGGAGTCAGGGGGTGTGAAGACTTTGAGTTAGTGCACGACAAGAAAAGGATTCAGCTCCCTCGCAGGAAGGCTTCTAACACAAATTTGACTGGGCAGAACAGCTAAAGATTAGCTGGAATCATAGAGAGGACTACGCTTCAGGCTGGTCGTACTCAGTTTCATTGGAAAGTAAAGGAGGCCCCTAACTTGCTTAGCTGTTGCCTCAAAGCTCATCCTCCATCAACCCCATCAGCCTCCCTGGGACCTGCCTTATCATCTTGCAAGTAAAGGTATGGAAAGACGTTGACTGTGTGAGACTGAGTTATTATTGCATGCTTGCACAATCCCTACATAACTACCGACCTGAGGGAAGAGTCCCACCTGTAGGGGACCCGACATCTAGCTGCCTCACCATCCCCTCAGAGATCTACAGCAGCGCTGGTACTAATTACCAGAATACTACAGGTGGCGTCACGAACTGTACATAAATCAATCCCCTGTAAATATATCCCCAACATACGCCAGACCGCCCGGGCCACAGACCGAGCCACAGCTACCTGTGACAATCCCATAGACTTCTACGGGCTCGGCTCTGAGTACCCCATTGCCCTGGTAACCCACAATTGTGGTGGCGGGTCGACACAAAAACTTGGCGTCACGAACAGGATACGAAACTTGCAGCATTGCGAGCCCTGTGTGCCTGTGGAGTGTTTTTGTGAAAAAGGACTGTTTGCACTTTTGGCGCCAAAATCGCCATTTTTGTCGCCATATTCGCGCCCTCAGGCGCTGGAGAAGAAGGAGGGCGTACCTGAAAGAGCGCGCAAAGTCTTGGACACGCCCCCGGCTCTGACTCAGCGGCAGGTCCTGCAACAGGAAGTGAACGCTCTGACATCAGAGCGCCTGCGACGAAGGTCCTGTTCCCACTGCTGGGCCTGTGAAGTAGCAGCGTCTGAAACCGGTAGGCTCCGTTTAACCAAGGGGGTGCTAAGATGTCACAACAACCGGCTGACAGTGCGGCCCCAGCCGGAGGCCCCAATCCCGCACCGTCTGGTATTGTAGCGCCAGATGGGGGCGCAGGCCCTGCACCCAGTCCGGTAGTCCCGATCATGCCACTAACGCTCCCATATATGCCTGGGGCGAAATGGCTTCCCCAATACAGCGGTGGGCCAGGCACATTAGCAGGCTTCAAGCGGAAGTTATGCAGCATCCTAGAAATGTACTCCATGCCTGAGAGACAAAAAGCTGCTGTGCTAATAGGGCAGCTAACTGGCGCTGCTGAGAGGGAAGTGGAGACTTGGGATACCGTTGATCAGGAGTCGGTGCCTGCGATCTTCCTGAAGCTTCATGCCATATTTGAAGACCGCACAGAAACGGATCTCCGGATGGCCTTCTATCACTGTTCACAACAGCCAGGTGACAGCATCCGGGACTATGCTTGCCGACTACAGGGAGCCCTGAGAGCCCTCAAGCAAATTAACCATTTAAATGCTATCGACGAGAATAGAATGCTGAAAGAACAATTTATACAGGGATTGAGATCCCCAGAGGAACGCAGAACTGTAAATTGGTGGTCCTTAGATCATCCGGATGCTACCTTTGATGCCCTAAAGGACATGGCAATAAAAGGGCTGCGGCCCTGGGCAAACCTGAGGTGGCCACCCAACATCACCAGGGTGAAGTCACTCTGGAACCGGCAGTAACCCCCTTTTCCCCGCTAGTGGCAGAAACCAAAACGCAGGTGACACCTCCTAGTGAATTGGACTGTCTGCGCTCAGAGGTGCGCCAGCTGACTAAAAATCTGGCTGCTGTGATGAGTGCCCTGCAGCTGCGGAAAGAGGAGGAAGGGAAGATCTTGTTAGCTGACTGCCCAGAGGACGTTCCGTGGATGCACCGGAGAAGAAAGAAGACGTCGCCCCCCCGGAGGAGGACAACGCCACCCCAGGAGCAACCTCTGATCAACACCCTCCTCGTCGAGAGATCATCTGTTACCGCTGCAACCGGAAAGGTCATCTGTCTACACAGTGTCCTTTAAACGGGCAGAACCTGGGTCCAAGGGCCAACACCCAGGAGAATACCCGTCAGGCCCCCTAGACTGGAACCGCAGGTATGTGGGCGGGCGACCCTACCTGTCTATTATTCTAGATGGTATTGCTGTTCCAGCCTTGTTAGACACTGGGTCCCAGGTGACCCTAATACCTGATGCTCTATATACCAAGTACTGGTCAATGGACAGTCTTAAACCTCCGAGCCTTGACTTTACTGTGTATGCTTCGAATGGTCTTCCTGTAGAAGTACTCGGAACAAAATGTGTAGATGTAAAGGTGGGCAGAGAGGAGTTGAAAGACCAAGGGCTTCTGGTAGTAAAGACTGTAAATGAGGAGAATGGTCTAAATATAATTTTGGGTACTAACATTATCGGTAATTGTTTGGGAGAAGTTGTGTTCTTGCTCCAACAGCTCGCTGAGATTGCCCGACCAAGGCAGAGAGGAGTAATCCAAAGAGAGATCCGGGCCCTGGTGTGTCAGCAGCAAGCGAAGCTTACCGACGGCGAAATTGGTAATGTACGGGTCACTGACTCGGATCCTATTGTGATACCCCCAATGAGTGAAATGATCATTTGGTGCAGGGCAGCCATAGGTCTGAGAGGACAGAATTACCAAGCTGTAGTAGAACCCCACCATTCAGAACATAGACCTACACTTATGACTGCTAGAGGAGTAGTAGAAGTGGTGAATGGAAGAGTACCTGTACGGCTTCTCAATTGGGGAGATGATGAGGTAAATTTACCCCGTTATGCAACCATTGCTAAACTACATGCTGTTGATAATAATTCTATTCTCCCGGCTGAGTCCTTAGACTCCTGTCAAATAGAGGAGGACAATGACCCAGCAACCCAGGTGGCGGAATGGTGTCAGCAACTCCATGTTGGGACGGACACCACTCCCGCTCACCAGAAGCAAGGGGTATTACGGGTGGTGCAAGAGTACGCCCAAGTGTTTAGCAAAAATCCACTTGATTTTGGGATCATTAAGGGAGTACGACATCATATCCCTACTGGCAGTCATCCTCCCATCAAAGAGCGGTATAGGCCCATACCTCCAGCTCACTATCAGAAAGCTAAAGAAATGTTAAATGATATGAAGAAAGCTGGGGTGATAAGGGATAGTTGTAGTCCCTGGGCAGCCCCTCTAGTTCTGGTTAAAAAGAAAGATGGTAGTATGAGAATGTGTGTGGATTACAGGCAGGTGAACCGCATAACACACAAGGATGCATACCCGTTACCACGTATAGAGGAATCATTAGCTGCTCTGAAAACGGCTAACTACTTTTCTACCCTTGATCTGACTAGTGGTTACTGGCAAGTGGCTGTGGCTGAGGAGGATCGTGAGAAAAACGGCTTTCACCACCCCAATGGGGCTCTGTGAGTTCGACAGAATGCCGTTTGGGCTCAGTAGTGCCCCAGGAACATTTCAGAGAGTGATGGAAAACTGTCTGGGACATCTCAATTTTGAAACCGTGCTGCTATACCTAGACGACGTTATCGTGTATTCCAAGACATATGAGGACCATCTGAAGCACCTGGCAGAAGTATTCGAGTCCCTGTCCAGGTACGGGATGAAATTAAAACCCTCAAAATGCCATCTACTCAAGCAGAAGGTACAATACTTGGGGCACATCGTCAGTTCGGAAGGAGTAGCGCCGGACCCAGAGAAAGTCACTGCCATCCAGAAGTGGCCAGAGCCGAAGAACCTTAAGGAAGTGCGACAGTTCCTGGGACTAACGGGTTACTACAGGAGATTCGTGAAAGATTACACGAAGAAGGCAGCTCCTTTACAGGACCTCCTGGTAGGACAATCTTTAAAGAGCAGAAACCCTCCCTTTAATTGGGGTAAAGAACAGGCTGAAGCATTCCAAAAGATGAAGGAGATCCTTACAGGTGATGAAATCTTAACCTATCCTGATTACAGCCAACCGTTCCTGTTGTACACCGACGCCAGTAATGAAGGGTTGGGAGCCGTTCTCAGTCAGAAGCAGAATGGACAAGAAAAAGTCATCGCATATGCTAGCAGAAAACTCAGGCCAACTGAAAGGAATCCGGAAAATTATAGCAGCTTCAAGCTGGAGTTTCTGGCGCTGGTCTGGGCCATCACTGAAAGATTTAAGCACTATCTGGCCTCCAATAAGTTCACTGCGTTTACAGACAACAACCCGTTAACGCACCTGGAAACCGCCAAGCTGGGCGCCATGGAGCAGCGATGGATGGCTCGGTTGTCCAATTATCAGTTTACTATCAAGTACCGGGCAGGTCGAAAGAATGCTAAGCTGATGCGTTGTCCCGAATGCCGCATGACTCTGACACGGAAGAAGAATCGGACGACCTGGAAGAAATTGAGCTACCCGCGTTCCATCGAAATGGGGTAGTCCACGAGCATCGAGTCCACAGAAAGCAGTATGGTGCAACATTAAATCCTTTACCCCATCACAGCTGGAAAGAGACTCAGGACAGTGATCCAGTGGTCAGCCGCATCAAGGAGTTGTTAAAACAGGAAGGCTCCTCTCTGGAAAAGGATGCACCTATGTCAGCCAAGCTCCTGTGGAACGAGAAAAGCAGGTTGTTCCTATACCGTGAGAAGTTGTGCAGGAGATACGTCAACCCCAGAACCCATGAAATGGTCTGGCAAATAGTGGTCCCCAAGGCAGACGTCCCAATGGTGTTGGAAGCGTACCACGATCAAGCAGGACACTTTGGCTGGAGGAAGCTGGAGACCCTGTTGAGATGCTGGTTCTACTGGGTAGGGATGCGCAGCTCCGTCGAGAGGTGGTGTCGGAACTGTGGACCCTGTGGTCTCAGAAGAAAGGACTACGGAAGTCAGAAGGCCCCCCTGCAACCTATCCGGACGACTCGTCCCCTGGAGATTGTGGCCCTGGACCACGTCAAACTGTCGCCGAGTAGATCTGGATACTCATACGCCTTGACCATGGTGGACCATTACTCCAGATTTCTGGTAGTCGTTCCAGTGAAAGACCAGACCGCAGTGACGGCCGCGAAGACCTTTCAAGCAAGCTTCTGCAGACCGCATGGGTATCCCGAGCAAGTCTTAACCGATCAGGGACCTGCTTTTGAAGCCGATTTATTCAAGGAATTCTGTCATATGTACGGGTGCAAGAAAATAAGAACAACACCATATCACCCTCAAACCAACGGTCTTTGTGAAAAAATGAACCATATTGTCCTTGACTTGTTGAGATCCATACCGTTGGAAGACAGGAATCGATGGCCGGATTTACTGCCTGATTTGGTTGATTTGTATAATCATATACCTGTAAGCTCAACTAACTGCACTCCAGCCTATCTTATGAGAGCAAGGCCTGGAAAACTACCAATGGATCTAGAACTTGGAGTGGTAGAACCGGAGGCAGACGACGCTGTTGAGAACTGGGACGTCAATCGGCAAGAGCAATACAGAAGAGTACAAATCTGTGTGGAGGAAAGTCTCAATAAGGCACGGGAGAAACAGGAAGATGTTTACAACCGAAATGCTCCTGCCAAGCCTTTGATGCCTGGAGAGGTAGTATTAAAAAGAAAAAGAAAGATGCACAAACTGGATAATCAGTGGGAGCAAGAACCCTACGTCATACAAGATTCTAAATACGACAACAGAAAAGTTTGTGTCGTCAGTAAAGACGGAGGAAGAACAACAACCACTGTGTCCAGAGATCATTTGAAGTTGTGTCCAGAACACTTAAAGAGTTGTGAAAAGAACCCTGTCTTCAATCAAGGAGAAAGAAAGGAAGAGGTCCTACACACAGATCTGGGAGATTTTCCTGCGGATTGGCCCCGACTGGGAGATGCTGTGATAATTCCAGTGTTGCAGTTTTATCAGCCACAAGAGGAAGTTTTACCTCCAGTTGTGCCTGTGGTGCCAGTTGAGCCCGTCCAGGAGTTACCCATTCCAGCAACACCTCAACCTGTGGAACCTCAAGATGGATCATCTGAAGCAGCGCCCCATACTATGGGATCCCCTGGTGAAGCTGACTCACACCGCCCAGCCATCAGTACGCTTGCCAGATCCATAGAGAGATTAAGGCAGTTCTATAGTTTGCCGTTACGCAGTGCAGACAGATCGCAACTTGTTATACCTGAAACTACACCACGTAGATCAGAGAGAATCACAAAAGGGAAATTACCCATTAGATATCAGCAGTAGTTATAACGAATTGATGTAAATATATTGTGAAAAGTCTATATATATATGTGTTTTTCCCTATTATGTCTTCGTTTAACAATGGACTCAGAGGCTGAGGACTGAGCCAGCCCAAAAACTGTATCCTGTAAATAGTTGCACTTTGTGCCTTTTTAATGGTTTCACATGAAACCTTGACTCACCTCTGAACCAAAAACCCGTGTGGTGTGGCACTGAGTGAGGTCTGCATTTGGATGTCCTGCAGCCCACCCAGGACCCACGTTGAAGGTTTGGTGCGGGTCCTTCACAAGTATCTTGTATATATATTTATTAAATGCTATTTGATACTTTTGTATTTCTATATGTAAAATGTTATTGTTCGTAACGTTCAAGGTGTTCTCACCTCCCGGATGGGAAGAAGTTAATGATTGTTGTTATGCATAAACAAAATTTTCTGTCTTCTTTATATTTTACAGCCCGGGAGTGCTGTCATTTACCATGGGGGAATGTGTAGCCCTGGTACACAATACCAGGAGGATGAGTGGAGAGGTAACAGTTAAGGTCTCTTCATTACATCATGTACACTTCTGACACACCCAGCAGGGGGTGTGGAAAGGAGTGATTTCTAGTCAGTCAGTTTCCTGTCCTTGGACAGAGTAGACGTGTCCAGTTTAAGTCTATCATCAGTTCAGAAAGTGGAGTCTGGTGTAGGTGTCTGTATACACCTTAGTCTAGTCAGAGCTGTGCCCCACTGGAAGAAAGACTGAACTATCTATTAAGAGACAAGCAAGGCGAAGGACAAAGTGGAAGGAAGATAATTGGAAAAGTGCTTTTGACTTGGAAAAGTCCTGCACGTTGCCACCGGTTACTGGGGACCGAAGGATCACTATTGTACAGCATAGTGAAGAGAAAACCAGGAATCTACCGGACCCTAGGTCGCGGCAGACAAGCCCCTTATAGTCAGAACGTAGCTGGAGTCAGGGGGTGTGAAGACTTTGAGTTAGTGCACGACAAGAAAAGGATTCAGCTCCCTCGCAGGAAGGCTTCTAACACAAATTTGACTGGGCAGAACAGCTAAAGATTAGCTGGAATCATAGAGAGGACTACGCTTCAGGCTGGTCGTACTCAGTTTCATTGGAAAGTAAAGGAGGCCCCTAACTTGCTTAGCTGTTGCCTCAAAGCTCATCCTCCATCAACCCCATCAGCCTCCCTGGGACCTGCCTTATCATCTTGCAAGTAAAGGTATGGAAAGACGTTGACTGTGTGAGACTGAGTTATTATTGCATGCTTGCACAATCCCTACATAACTACCGACCTGAGGGAAGAGTCCCACCTGTAGGGGACCCGACATCTAGCTGCCTCACCATCCCCTCAGAGATCTACAGCAGCGCTGGTACTAATTACCAGAATACTACAGGTGGCGTCACGAACTGTACATAAATCAATCCCCTGTAAATATATCCCCAACATACGCCAGACCGCCCGGGCCACAGACCGAGCCACAGCTACCTGTGACAATCCCATAGACTTCTACGGGCTCGGCTCTGAGTACCCCATTGCCCTGGTAACCCACAATTGTGGTGGCGGGTCGACACAAGAGACTAAGGAGAGAGATAGAGGACACGACATCAGAGACTGAGGAGAAAGAGGACACGACATCAGAGACTGAGGAGAGAGAGGACAACACATCAGAGACTGAGGAGAGGACACGATATCAGAGACTGAGGAGAGAGAGGACGATGTGTGGCCCAGCTATGCAGGCACACATAAAAATCCAGGAGAGTGCACAGGAAGGTAATCGCAACGCTTGATATGCATTCACCGCCACTCACTCTTTCAGACACACCCATCTGAGATATAAGAGGGAGTGACACGTAGCATCGGGTTGAGTTCAGTTGGAGTTGAGATCAGATCAGATTAGTCTGAAGGAGAGGAGAAAGTAGAGTCTGTTTCCTGTCAGAGGACAGGGCAGTTCAGTCTCAGTCCAGTCTGGACTTGGAGGATACTGAGAGCTATTCAGTGAGCTCTAGAAGAAAGCTGACTTTCCCATCAGAAGTTACAGGTGCTTATGTTAAGAGCGGGAAGCAGGGCGAAGGGCGCAGTGGAGAAGACAGAGAGAAGTGCTACAGGTATTGGATTACCTGCACTAAATTGCCGGACACCGGGGTCCGAAGCGTTGCTAGTGTTTCAAGCATAGTAACAAGAAAACCGGAGGCATCTGGACTACAGGTCGCAGAGTGCAGCCCGAAGTGTCAATACGTAACCGGAGTCAGGGAGAACAGGGACTTTGAGCGGGACGCTGCAAAAGTAAGGACTTAGTTCTCTCAACATCTGCTAGGCAGAGACATAGAAGGCTCCACCACAATGTTGGCCGGGCATTACAGCTATTGAGAAAGCTGGAGAGTTCAGAGTTAACTTCGCTTCAGGCAAGTTGGACTCACATGTATCTGGAAGTAAAGGAGGCCTCTAACCTGCTCAGCGGTTACCCGAATGTGCACTCTCCACCCCGACCAGCTCCCCGGGACCTGCTTGAACCATCTACCAGTAAAAGGTATGAAAAGAAGCCGCATTGTGTGTGACTGAATTCTTATCTACACCCTGCATCATCACCATAGACTTCCAGGGACCAGTCTCACCTGTGGGAGACTTACCACCCAGCTGCCCCCATAACATCCCCTGTGAAGATCATTACAGCAGCGCTGGTTCAATTAACCAGATACCACAGGTGGCGTCACGAACTACCTACAAATCCCCTGTAAATATTCCCCATTGCACGACCGCCAGGGCCACGGACCGAGCCACCGCTACCAGTGACAACTCCCATAGATTTCCATGGGCTCGGCTCCGAGTACCCCATAGCCCTGGTATCCACAATTGTGGTGCGTGGTCGGAACAACACGACATCAGAGACTGAGGAGAGAGAGACACGACATCAGAGACTGAAGAGAGAGAGGACACGACATCAGAGACTGAGGAAGAGGACTCAACATCAGAGTCTGAGGAGAGAGAGGGAAAACGACATCAGAGACTGAGGAGAAAGAGAGGACACAACATCAGAGACTGAGGAGAGAGAGGACATGACATCAGAGACTGAGGACAGAGAGAGAACATGACATCAGAGACTGAGGAGAGAGAGGACACTGTGACGGGGTATGCGGCAGAGCAAGAAGAGACCACCGGGCTAAGAACAATCCAACGGGATTTATTGAGGCAGGCAGCATACCAAATCAAATATCCATGTTATTCCTGATGTCCATAATAAGTCCAAAATCACAGACATACGTGAGGTCTTGCCGCAGCTAAGAGCCCTCACCCTATTTCTCTAGAGATCTCCCAACACAACACTGGTCACGCATAAGTCCCTTGTCTTGGGCTACTGGGAACAGCCCAAGGGTAGGGGAGGAGAGGTTCCCACCTCCTAGCCAATGGTTTGGTCCATTGCATGGCTCCGAGATGTCTATATGAATGTGTATTGTGAGTTCTCCCCCGGCTTAGGAGAACAATGGGGAGTCCTTTAGCTGTGTTGACATAAGCCTAAGTTAAATGATGATGAAGGAACAAAGTTATACAGAAATGCAGGACAGGGCAAACTATGTATCATGACAGACACGACATCAGAGACTGAGGAGAGAGAGGGCACAACATCAGAGACTAAGGAATGAGATAGAGAGAGGACACGACATCAGAGACTAAAGAGAGAGGAAACAACATCAGAGACTGAGGAGAGAGAGGACACAACATCAGAGACTGAGGAGAGAGAGGACACAACATCAGAGACTGAGGACAGAGAGAGAACATGACATCAGAGACTGAGGAAAGAGAGGACACAACATCAGAGACTGAGGAGAGAGAGGACACAACATCAGAGACTGAGGAAAGAGATAGAGAGAGGACACAACATCAGAGACTGAGGAGAGAGAGGACACGACATCAGAGACTGAGGAGAGAGAGGACACAACATCAGAGACTGAGGAAAGAGATAGAGAGAGGACACAACATCAGAGACTGAAGAGAGAGATGAAACAACATCAGAGACTGAGGAGAGAGGACATGACATCAGAGACTGAGGACAGAGAGAGAACATGACATCAGAGACTGAGGAGAGAGAGGACACAACATCAGAGACTGAGGAGAGAGAGGACACGACAGAGACTGAGGAGAGAGAGGACACAACATCAGAGACTGAGGAAAGAGATAGAGAGAGGACACGACATCAGAGACTGAGGAGAGAGAGGACATGACATCAGATACTGAAGAGAGAGAGGACATGACATCAGAGACTGAAGATAGAGAGGACACAACATCAGAGACTGAAGAGAGAGGACACGACATCAGAGACTGAAGAGAGAGAGCACACAACATCAGAGACTGAGGAGAGAGATAGAGAGAGGACACGACATCAGAGACTTAGGAGAGAGAGGACATGACATCAGAGACTGAGGAGAGAGAGGACACGACATCAGAGACTGAGGAGAGAGAGAGGACACGACATCAGAGACTGAGGAGAGAGAGAGGACACGACATCAGAGACTGAGGAGAGATAGAGAGAGGACACGATATCAGAGACTGAGGAGAGATAGAGAGAGGACACGACATCAGAGACTGAGGAGAGGTAGAGAGAGGACATGACATCAGAGACTGAGGAGAGAGAGGACACAACATCAGAGACTGAGGAGAGAGGACATGACATCAGAGACTGGGGAGAGAGAGGACATGACATCAGAGACTGAGGAGAGAGAGGACATGACATCAGAGACTGAAGAGAAAGAGGGGAAACGACATCAGAGACTGAGGAGAGAAGAGGGACACGACATCAGAGACTGAGGAGAGAGAGAGGACACAATATCAGAGACTGAGGAGAGAGAAGACACAACATAAGAGACTGAGAAGAGAGAGGACACGACATCAGAGACTGAGGAGAAAGGGGAAACGACATCAGAGACTGAGGAAAGACAGGACACAACATCAGAGACTGAGGAGAGGACACGACATCAGAGACTGAGGAGAGAGAGGACACAACATCAGAGACTGAGGAGAGAGAGGACACGACATCAGAGACTGAGGAGATAGAGGACACGACATCAGAAACTGAGGAGAGAGATAGAGGACATGACATCAGAGACTGAGGAGAGAGAGGACACAACATTAGAGACTGAGGAGAAAGAGAGAACACGACATCAGAGAATGAGGAGAGATAGAGAGAGGACACAACATCAGAGACTGAGGAGAGAGGACACGACATCAGAGACTGAGGAGAGAGAGGACACGACATCAGAGACTGAGGAGAGAGAGGACACGACATCAGAGACTGAGTAAAGGGGACACAACATCAGAGACTGAGGAGAGATAGAGAGAGGACACTACATCAGAGACTGAGGAGAGAGGACACGACATCAGAGAATGAGGAGAGAGAGGACACGACATCAGAGACTGAGGAGAGAGAGGACACGACATCAGAGACTGAGGAGAGAGAGGACACACATCAGAGACTGAGGAGAGAGAGGATGTCGCGACCACGCACCACAATTGTGGGTTACCAGGGCAATGGGGTACCCAGAGCCGAGCCCATAGAAGTCTATGGGGCCGTCACGGATAGCGGTGGCTCGGTCCGTGGCCCTGGCGGTCCGGCGTATGTTGGGGGAATATTATTTACAGGGGATTAGTATATAACAGTTCGTGACGCCACCTGTAGTTGTCTGATCACTAAGACCAGCGCTGCAGTAGATCTCTGAGGGGATGTTGTAGCAGCTAGGTGTTGGGTCCCCCACAGGTGGGACTGTCCCTCAAAGTCTATGGTATTAATGATGTAGGGTGCAGATAAATGAATCAGTCTCACACCATCCAGCGTCTTTCCATACCTTTTACTTGTCAGATGATAAGGCAGGTCCCGGGAAGCTGTTGGGGTGGATGGAGGATGCGTTTCAAGGTAACGGCTGAGCAGGTTAGAGGCCTCCTTAACTTTCAATATGACGAGTCCAACTAGCATAGAGCTAAGTTCACTCAAAAACTCCAGCTAATTCTGTAGCTGTACTGCCCGGTCAGCATAGTGGTCGGAGCCTTCCAAGTGATGGAACTAGGTTCTTGCTTTTGTGGTGCACAGACTCAAAGTCCCTATTCCACCTGACCCCTGTTACGTACCGACAATAGGCTTGTTCCTGTGACCTGAAGTCCAGCGAACCTCTGGTTTTTCTATCACTACGCCTGAAGCTGTAGCGACACTTCGGTCCCCAGTGACCGGTGAACAGTGCGGGATAGTCCAATCCTTAAGGCACTTCTAGAATTCCTTTCCACTGCGCCCTTCGCCCTGCTCGCGCTCTTAACATAAGCACTCCACACTTCCTATGGTAATACCAGTCAATTCTTTCTTGCTTCTTCCTTAGAGCTCGCTAACAGATTCTCAGTATTCTCCTAGTTCAGGAGCACGTCGACTGAACTTCACTGTCCTTGAGACAGGCGACTGAAGTCTCTGTTGCTAAATCTTCTTTCTTCCTTAATTGTCTCTGTCTTCTGGTTAGGCACAGCTCTGACTAGGCTAAGGTGAACTGGCTCACCCCTACTAGCCTCCACTTTCTGAACTGCTGACAGGATCTGGCTGAACTTCTTCCTCCCTCCAAGTCCAGGCTAGACACTGACTCCCGGTCAACAACCACCACCACTCTCAACAACTACTGAATAACCCTTCCTTATATATCCTGTGGGTGTGTCTAAAGGTGTGTGATAGAGTGAATGGATATCAAGCATTAAACCATTACCTTTCCACGCATCCTCCCGGATCATGTGTGCCTTACATACCAGGGCTACACATTCCCCTTTGGTAAAATACAGCACTCCCGGGCTGTGAAATATAAAAAGAAAGACATTTTTGTTTTGCATTTAAACAATAAACATTTAACATCAAACTCTTCCCAGCAGGGAGGTGAGAAATTCTTAAACGTTGCATTATGTACAATGGACATAGAAAAATACAAAAACATACTTTCAATAAATATGTCATTTCAAACAGTATTCTTGTGAAGGACCCGCACCAAACCTTCAACGTGGGTCCTGGGTGGGCTGCAGGACATCTGGCTGCAGACCTCGCTCAGTGCCACACCACACGGGTTTTATGTTCAGAGGTAATAATTGTGCTGTGGTTTTATTGTAAAACCAAGATAGGGCACAAAGTGCAACTATTTACAATTTTTGGGCTAAAAGTGTCCATAGCCACCAGTTCTTTGGCATAGTAAATATTTTCAAGTAACTTCACATTTTCAATAATACAGTAAAACTCTGTAAAGTGCAAAAACTCCCATTATCAATTTTCAAAACTCTTTATCAACTTCTGTATCTGGTACCCAGCCGGGTATTCTACTTATTGCAAAATATGTAAACATTACATACTTATATCACAGGTGCAAATTATTTTTAACTTTTATAAACTGTGGGTGTGTCTAAAGGTGTGTGATAGAGTGAATGGATATCAAGCATTAAACCATTACCTGTCCACGCATCCTCCTGGTATTGTGTGCCTTACATACCAGGGCTACACAAGGACATGACATCAGAGACTGAGGAGAGAGAGGACACAACATTAGAGACTGTGGAGAGAGAGAGGACTCGACATCAGAGACTGAGGAGAGAGATAAAGAGAGGACACGACATCAGAGACTGAGGAGAGAGAGGACACGACATCAGAGACTGAGGAGAGAGGACACAACATCAGAGACTGAAGAAAGAGAGACCACAACATCAGAGACTGAGGAGATAGAGGACACGACATCAGAGACTGAGGAGAGGACACGACATCAGAGACTGAGGAGAGAGAGGACACAACATCAGAGACTGAGGAGAGAGAGGACACGACATCAGAGACTGAGGAGATAGAGGACACGACATCAGAAACTGAGGAGAGAGATAGAGGACATGACATCAGAGACTGAGGAGAGAGAGGACACGACATCAGAGACTGAGGAGAGAGAGGACACGACATCAGAGACTGAGGAGAGAGGACACGACATCAGAGACTGAGGAAAGAGAGACCACGACATCAGAGACTGAGGAGAGAGATAGAGGACACGACATCAGAGACTGAGGAGAGAGAGAACATGACATCAGAGACTGAGGAGAGAGAGGACACGACATCAGAGGCTGAGGAGAGAGACGACACGACATCAGAGACTGAGGAGAGAGAGGACACGACATCAGAGACTGAGGAGAGAGATAGAGGACACGACATCAGAGACTGAGGAGAGAGAGGACACGACATCAGAGACTGAGGAGAAAGAGGACACGACATAAGAGACTGAGGAGAGAGAGGACACGACATCAGAGACTGAGGAGAGAGAGGACACGACATCAGAGACTGAGGAGAGAGAGGACACAATATCAGAGACTGAGGAAAGAGAGGACACGACATCAGAGACTAAGGAGAGAGATAGAGGACACGACATCAGAGACTGAGGAGAAAGAGGACACGACATCAGAGACTGAGGAGAGAGAGGACAACACATCAGAGACTGAGGAGAGGACACGATATCAGAGACTGAGGAGAGAGAGGACGATGTGTGGCCCAGCTATGCAGGCACACATAAAAATCCAGGAGAGTGCACAGGAAGGTAATCGCAACGCTTGATATGCATTCACCGCCACTCACTCTTTCAGACACACCCATCTGAGATATAAGAGGGAGTGACACGTAGCATCGGGGTTGAGTTCAGTTGGAGTTGAGATCAGATCAGATTAGTCTGAAGGAGAGGAGAAAGTAGAGTCTGTTTCCTGTCAGAGGACAGGGCAGTTCAGTCTCAGTCCAGTCTGGACTTGGAGGATACTGAGAGCTATTCAGTGAGCTCTAGAAGAAAGCTGACTTTCCCATCAGAAGTTACAGGTGCTTATGTTAAGAGCGGGAAGCAGGGCGAAGGGCGCAGTGGAGAAGACAGAGAGAAGTGCTACAGGTATTGGATTACCTGCACTAAATTGCCGGACACCGGGGTCCGAAGCGTTGCTAGTGTTTCAAGCATAGTAACAAGAAAACCGGAGGCATCTGGACTACAGGTCGCAGAGTGCAGCCCGAAGTGTCAATACGTAACCGGAGTCAGGGAGAACAGGGACTTTGAGCGGGACGCTACAAAAGTAAGGACTTAGTTCTCTCAACATCTGCTAGGCAGAGACATAGAAGGCTCCACCACAATGTTGGCCGGGCATTACAGCTATTGAGAAAGCTGGAGAGTTCAGAGTTAACTTCGCTTCAGGCAAGTTGGACTCACATGTATCTGGAAGTAAAGGAGGCCTCTAACCTGCTCAGCGGTTACCCGAATGTGCACTCTCCACCCCGACCAGCTCCCCGGGACCTGCTTGAACCATCTACCAGTAAAAGGTATGAAAAGAAGCCGCATTGTGTGTGACTGAATTCTTATCTACACCCTGCATCATCACCATAGACTTCCAGGGACCAGTCTCACCTGTGGGAGACTTACCACCCAGCTGCCCCCATAACATCCCCTGTGAAGATCATTACAGCAGCGCTGGTTCAATTAACCAGATACCACAGGTGGCGTCACGAACTACCTACAAATCCCCTGTAAATATTCCCCATTGCACGACCGCCAGGGCCACGGACCGAGCCACCGCTACCAGTGACAACTCCCATAGATTTCCATGGGCTCGGCTCCGAGTACCCCATAGCCCTGGTATCCACAATTGTGGTGCGTGGTCGGAACAACACGACATCAGAGACTGAGGAGAGAGAGACACGACATCAGAGACTGAAGAGAGAGAGGACACGACATCAGAGACTGAGGAAGAGGACTCAACATCAGAGTCTGAGGAGAGAGAGGGAAAACGACATCAGAGACTGAGGAGAAAGAGAGGACACAACATCAGAGACTGAGGAGAGAGAGGACATGACATCAGAGACTGAGGACAGAGAGAGAACATGACATCAGAGACTGAGGAGAGAGAGGACACTGTGACGGGGTATGCGGCAGAGCAAGAAGAGACCACCGGGCTAAGAACAATCCAACGGGATTTATTGAGGCAGGCAGCATACCAAATCAAATATCCATGTTATTCCTGATGTCCATAATAAGTCCAAAATCACAGACATACGTGAGGTCTTGCCGCAGCTAAGAGCCCTCACCCTATTTCTCTAGAGATCTCCCAACACAACACTGGTCACGCATAAGTCCCTTGTCTTGGGCTACTGGGAACAGCCCAAGGGTAGGGGAGG
This sequence comes from Oophaga sylvatica, assembly GCA_033576555.1. NCBI lineage: Eukaryota > Metazoa > Chordata > Amphibia > Anura > Dendrobatidae > Oophaga > Oophaga sylvatica. Next base: position 69,160 of record JARQOD010001699.1, on the reverse strand, counting down.
AGAGGTTCCCACCTCCTAGCCAATGGTTTGGTCCATTGCATGGCTCCGAGATGTCTATATGAATGTGTATTGTGAGTTCTCCCCGGCTTAGGAGAACAATGGGGAGTCCTTTAGCTGTGTTGACATAAGCCTAAGTTAAATGATGATGAAGGAACAAAGTTATACAGAAATGCAGGACAGGGCAAACTATGTATCATGACAGACACGACATCAGAGACTGAGGAGAGAGAGGGCACAACATCAGAGACTAAGGAATGAGATAGAGAGAGGACACGACATCAGAGACTAAAGAGAGAGGAAACAACATCAGAGACTGAGGAGAGAGAGGACACAACATCAGAGACTGAGGAGAGAGAGGACACAACATCAGAGACTGAGGACAGAGAGAGAACATGACATCAGAGACTGAGGAAAGAGAGGACACAACATCAGAGACTGAGGAGAGAGAGGACACAACATCAGAGACTGAGGAAAGAGATAGAGAGAGGACACAACATCAGAGACTGAGGAGAGAGAGGACACGACATCAGAGACTGAGGAGAGAGAGGACACAACATCAGAGACTGAGGAAAGAGATAGAGAGAGGACACAACATCAGAGACTGAAGAGAGAGAGGAAACAACATCAGAGACTGAGGAGAGAGGACATGACATCAGAGACTGAGGACAGAGAGAGAACATGACATCAGAGACTGAGGAGAGAGAGGACACAACATCAGAGACTGAGGAGAGAGAGGACACGACAGAGACTGAGGAGAGAGAGGACACAACATCAGAGACTGAGGAAAGAGATAGAGAGAGGACACGACATCAGAGACTGAGGAGAGAGAGGACATGACATCAGATACTGAAGAGAGAGAGGACATGACATCAGAGACTGAAGATAGAGAGGACACAACATCAGAGACTGAAGAGAGAGGACACGACATCAGAGACTGAAGAGAGAGAGCACACAACATCAGAGACTGAGGAGAGAGATAGAGAGAGGACACGACATCAGAGACTTAGGAGAGAGAGGACATGACATCAGAGACTGAGGAGAGAGAGGACACGACATCAGAGACTGAGGAGAGAGAGAGGACACGACATCAGAGACTGAGGAGAGAGAGAGGACACGACATCAGAGACTGAGGAGAGATAGAGAGAGGACACGATATCAGAGACTGAGGAGAGATAGAGAGAGGACACGACATCAGAGACTGAGGAGAGGTAGAGAGAGAACATGACATCAGAGACTGAGGAGAGAGAGGACACAACATCAGAGACTGAGGAGAGAGGACATGACATCAGAGACTGGGGAGAGAGAGGACATGACATCAGAGACTGAGGAGAGAGAGGACATGACATCAGAGACTGAAGAGAAAGAGGGGAAACGACATCAGAGACTGAGGAGAGAGAGAGGACACGACATCAGAGACTGAGGAGAGAGAGAGGACACAATATCAGAGACTGAGGAGAGAGAAGACACAACATAAGAGACTGAGAAGAGAGAGGACACGACATCAGAGACTGAGGAGAAAGGGGAAACGACATCAGAGACTGAGGAAAGACAGGACACAACATCAGAGTCTGAGGAGAGAGAGAGGACACAACATCAGACACTGAGGAAAGAGAGGACACCAGATCAGAGACAAAGGAGAGAGAGAGAGAACACAACATCAGAGACTGAGAAGAGAGAGGGGAAACAACATCAGAGACTGAGGAGAGAGAGGACATGACATCAGAGACTGAGGAGAGAGAGGACATGACATCAGAGACTGAGGAGAGAGAGGACACGACATCAGAGACTGAGGAGAGAGAGGACATGACATCAGAGACAAAGGAGAGAGAGAAAGGACACAACATCAGAGACTGAGTAGAGAGATAGATGGAGGACACAACATGATAGAGTGAGGAGAGAGAGAGGACACGACATCAGACACTGAGGAAAGAGAGGACACCAGATCAGAGACAAAGGAGAGAGAGAGAGAGAACACAACATCAGAGACTGAGAAGAGAGAGGGGAAACAACATCAGAGACTGAGGAGAGAGAGGACATGACATCAGAGACTGAGGAGAGAGAGGACATGACATCAGAGACTGAGGAGAGAGAGGACACGACATCAGAGACTGAGGAGAGAGAGGACATGACATCAGAGACAAAGGAGAGAGAGAAAGGACACAACATCAGAGACTGAGTAGAGAGATAGATGGAGGACACAACATCATAGAGTGAGGAGAGAGAGAGGACACGACATCAGAGACTGCGGAGAGAGATAAGGGGATGACACAACATCAGAGACTGAGGAGAGAGAGAGAACACAACATCAGAGACTGAGGAGAGAGCTAGAGGGAGGACACAACATCAGAGACTGAGCAGAGAGAACACAACATCAGAGACTGAGTAGAGAGATAGAGGGAGGACACAACATCAGAGACTGAGGAGAGAGAACACAACATCAGAGACTGTGGAGAGAGAGCACACAACATCAGAGACTGAGGAGAGAGAGAACACAACATCAGAGACTGAGGAGAGAGAGAACACAACATCAGAGACTGAGGAGAGAGATAGAGGGATGACACAACATCAGAGACTGAGGAGAGAGATAGAGAGAGGACGCAACATCAGAGACTGTGGAGAGAGAGAAGATGCAACATCAGAGCCTGAGGAGAGAGATAGAGGGAGGACGCAACATCAGAGAGATCGAGAGAGAAGATACAACATCAGATACTGAGGAGAGGAGAGAGAGAACACAACATCAGAGACTGAGGAGAGAGAGGACAACATCAGAGACTGCGGAGAGAGATAGAGGGATGACACAACATCAGAGACTGAGGAGAGAGATAGAGAGAGGATGCAACATCAGAGACTGAGGCGAGAGATAGAGACAGGACGCAACATCAGAGATTGAGGAGATAGAGCACATAATATCACAGACTGACGAGATAGAGGGAGTATACAACATCAGAGAGAGCGAAAGAGAGGACACAATAGAGACTTAGGAGAGAGATGGAACACGTCCTCCTGACACTAAGGATTGGGGGCCCTAGATCAATCAAGGTTGCCCCCACAATCTACAGCTCCTCACCTCATCCTTCCTCCTCCTCCTCTTCAGCCTCCATCTCTGAAATGACCACATCAGTCACAAGCTGGAAGCACTGCAGCACTTCCTCAGCCAAGCGGCAACAGGCTGTGCTTAAGCTAATATGCTTAGGTGACAAACCGTACAATGCTGAAGAGTTGTGGACAGCTCTGAAAGACCAGGCAGATCTGTGGCCGACACTGCTGAACCTACAGCCAGGCATGGTCTTGTGTGACAAGGTTGGGAACCTGGTGGCGGCTCTGAGGCGAGAGGAACTCACACACGTACCATGCCTGGCCCATGTGCTTAACTTCATGGTTCAGCGGTTTCTCAAAACCTACCCGAAGCTGCCGGATCTGCTTGTCAAAGTACGCCACCTGTGTGCCCATTTTAGAAAGTCAGCTACAGCTTACGCCACCCTTGCCGTGCTTCAGCAGCATTTGCAGCTTCCGGCTTACTGACTGGTGTGTGATGTCTCCACATGTTGGAACTCTATACTGCAGATGTTGGGAAGGATTTGTGAGCAGAAGAGGGCAGTTGTTGACTACCAAAAAGGCCGTTGATATTTAGTTCAGACTCCACACATAAGACCTCAGGAGCGGACATGGATGTCAGACATATGTACCATCCTACAAAATTTTGAGGACTTCAGGTGAGCGGCGATGACGTCATAATTAGCTTCACCATACCGCTTCTCTGTATTCTGAAACACTCTCTGCTCACAATCAAAGAGCATGCATTGCAGACGAAGCAGGATGAGATAGAGCAAGGAACCATACAGGGTGATTACACACAGCCCAGCCTCATGTCATCCCAATGTAGATAGGGTGACAATGAGGAAGAGGTGGAGGAGGAAGAACAGGAGCTAATTTGATGTGCTATAGACGGTACTACCTGCACAACTGTCATACCGTCTGTACAGCGTGGATGGCCTGAGGACAGGGAGGAGGAGAGCATGGTCAGTAATCCTCTTGGTGAGGACACAGAGTTCTTGCATGTTAGCAGTCTGGCATGCATTGCTGACTTTATATTGCACTGTGTTATGTTTTGGTAGCTGAGGAGGGCAGAAGCAAAAAACCGCAAAGGCAGCCAAACACCAGAGAGGTTGGTATCTAATAGGTTGCAGACCCCTAAACTAACCCCACAACTAGAAGCAGCCGTGGGACATTCCTACGTTGCCCTAGATGCCTCGTCACAGCCGGAGAGATTAGCTACCCCTGAAGATGGAAAGAGAAAAGCTAACTGCCCCGGAGTAGAGCCCCAAAGTATTAGGAAGCCCCCAAACATATAATGGCGGTTAGACAAGAGGAAAACACGAAAACAGACAGAAAATAGAATGAGCAAACGCTGGGGCCCAAAACTGTCTAGATAGGGTAGTACAGGAGAGAATACTGTCTGCAACCCAACAAAACCCTAGGAAAATTCCAACACTTCTGATTCCAAAAATGCTGAGACCACACGGTCTCGACCACCTATATCAGATCTCTGGTGTGAAAACGCAGCTACCCAGCAGTAAAATATCACAGGAACTGAGCACAAGTGCAAATACAAAAAGAGAACAGAGACCAGCACATGCCCCCCAAAGGGGACCCGGCTGAACTCAAAAGCAAGGCAGCAAAAACAAGGGAAATCAAACCACAGAAAAAAAATCAGAAAAGTAACTTATCTGAATGATAGCAGGAGACAGCAGAAAAGCAAGCTGAATTCCAACCTAAACCAGGAAGTAACAATTGATCACCAGCGAGGATCATGGGAGGCCAGCTCACTTATATCAGGCCGGTCCGTCCCGCCTGATAACCATTCATCCATTGCAGGTGGAGAACTCTTGCTGTTCAACATAGGTTCAATACCCTCAGCAACCACCAGAGGGAGCCTCAGCTCCGAAGTCGTCTCCAACACTTTCACAACAGCACTGCCTTTCATGTGACCCTCATGTTCTCAAAATTTTGGGTGACAGACATTACTGGTTGGTGACACTTCTAGACCTACACTTCAAGGAGATCTTTCTATCTCTTATTCCCGAGGCAGACAGGTGTACTATAATGTTGCAGTACCAGAGGGCCCTTGTTGCATAATTATTCAAAAAATTCCCATCTGATTACGTTGGTGGCAGAGGTGACAGTTCATTGGACAACCAAGGAGTACAGGCGAGAGAGACACAACTCCAATCCAGCAGAGGCAGGGGAACACTGGCAAAGTTGTGGGAGAGTTTTCTCAGATCCTCCCATCGTACAGGCCCTGAGGCGCGGGGTACTCTCACAGGGAGTGCAAAGTTTTGGAAGATGCTGAGGGAGTACCTTGCTGACCGTCCCAATGTCCTCGGTGATTCCTCTGTGCCTTATTATTATTGGGTATCCAAGTTGGACACGTGGCATGAACTGGCTCTCTACGTCTTGGAGGTCCTGGCCTGCCCTGTCGCTAGCGTTTTGTCAGAGTGGGTTTTTAGTGCCGCTGGTGGAATTATAACAGATAAGCGCATCTGCCTATCAACTGACAATGCTGACAGGCTGACTCTTATAAAAATGAACAAGGGCTGGATTGGGCCAAACTTCTCAACACCACCGAATGATAGGAGCGTAACATAAACTCAAATCCAGTACCTTTTTTTCTGGAGGTCTATTCCCATGCCCCTCTTCACACCCACACATGGGTGTACGTTTCCTGATTTTGGCTATTTGCTGATGTCCTCTTTCTCATCGTCCTCCACCACCATATCACCAGAGTGACCGTGGTCCTTGATGCAACACCCACAAAATTTTTTTAAAGGGTTTTATGATGCCCATAAACAAAATTTTTTTATACAGTATGTTCATGTATACCTCCTTTCTAATGGGAACATTTTTTAAGGAGGCCCTCCTCCACGTCTCCTCCAAGGGGCATTGGAGTGCCTCCAAATTTTTGGCAGCCCTTGCATTCACTGCATAGGCAAACAGTTTGGGAGACCCACTTCCTAATAATGTGAACATTGTTTTCAGGTGGCCCTCCTGTATGTCTCTTCAAAGGAGTATTGGGGTGCGTCCAAATTTTTGGCAGCACTGCCACTCACTGCATACGCAATTAGAGTATAAGAGACCCACTGTTTAATAATGGGAACAACACAGCATAGCCGGCTGATGGCTGTTTAAGAACAGTGAGGGAAGACTGCTGGCCCTTTAAGAATATTAAAGGCCGCCTGATGGCCCTATAAAAATAGGCTTTGCGACTTTCAGAGTCCCTCCTTCATAAATGAAACAGGATGTGTCTGATGATGTGTCACACACCACATGGCCAGATAAGGTTGTTAAATGTTAAAATGACATTTCCCAGTGAGTGCATTGGTCTTGGTTGAAAGCAATGCTAAAGTTCAAAAACGCTACGTGTGAACATAGCCAAAGGTGTGGAGGAGCATTTTTGTTTTTGGTTATTTATTTTGCCTTATATACTGTATAAGTCATTACCCTGGATAGGATGTTCCTTAACATATTTCCCAGGAAAATCCATTTTGGTATCGTTTTTGTATGTTTTATTGTGCGTCTGTAAAAGTGGCGTAAGACTGTGACAACATTGTTCACAGCTGTGACCTGGGAGTCAAATGCTTCCAGGGGTCTTCACCATGATGTTCCTGTGTCATTTGAGCACTGTTCCCATCGATTTCTGCAATTTCTAGTCCCTCTGCAGACCACTGGGGAGGGCGTCGGAAAAATGCTCGAGTTTCCCATAGACTTACATTGGGCTCGTTGCTCAGGTCAAGCATCCGAGCATTGCAAATTGCTCGACCCTGGCAATGAGCACCCAAACATTTTACTGCTTGCCCATCATTACTGTTATGTCAGCTATTAATGCGATTGTAATGTGTTGTATTCTAAATGTGCATGTACTTGTATATATTTAGCTTAGGGACAGAATGAGTTAAACAGTTGGGAGGAGCTAGAAGGGGGACGGAGGGAAGTCCCAAGGGGATAGGAAAGGACTTCCTGCCTCTGGGCAGGCTTGCCCAGGGCAAGACGCTCTCCACAGCCTGGAACAGAGGGTGCCCCGGTGGAAGGGAGAAAAGCTGCCATAGACTGTTGGGCAGTGTGGATGGGCACTGGTACTGTGGGAACGACTCCCGAAGGAATACGGGTTCCCAAACCTCCACGACAGCCAATGCTGTCATGCAGCCTACTGAAGTTGCAAGGACAGAGCAGGAAGCATTGTGTTGTTTGCAGTAAAGTTTTCCCATTGGAACAGAACTGTGGCTTGTGTTTTCTGAGTATTCATCCCCAGCGACTCAAGAGAATGTGTGATCAAGGTAACTAACTGTACCACAGGACTGGGATTTCACTTGACTTTACATGTGCAAGGGGCCGAGGTGCTCATTGACTGTAGTTTGATGGACTCGGCCATGACTACCACCCCATGCCCCATTGTTACAGGGGGACGTGTTTGATGGGGAGGAGCATGTAGAGAGGTCAGATGGGCAGCAGAGTCTAATTTATTGTTTATTTTTCCCTTTAATAACTTTATGTGTGTACATTTTTGCAGCCAATCAGGGTGCATAAACCATCCACAACATCATGGCACAAGGTCTTCTGTGATTGGCTGCCGAAGTCACATGTCCCAGTCCATATAAAAAGCGGACATCTTGTTTTGCTGGTGCCGTTTGCTCAGTGTCCCAGTGTAGAGAGGCCGCTCCTGAGAGTGCTGCAAGTGACCTTGTCAGTTAGATAGGATCCTGTCCTGTGTGACATCGATCTTCCAGCATCGAAGTAGATTATGCTAAAACTGTATTGCAGTCTCAGGAGGCCCCATTTGCTAATTTAAATTATTTGGGCAAAAACTGTATTGCAGAGACAAATCAGGAGGCCAGATTTCTACTTAAAAATCATTGGCCTAACATAGGGGTTAATAAAGAAGGCTGTATTTGCTAATCCAAATAGTTTGTGATAAAACTGCATTGCAGTGAGGAAACAGGAGGCCCCATTTGCTCATAAAATTTGTTAGGTATAACAGTGTTGTTCAGGCACACTATCTAGGAAAAGAAATACGGATTGTTCATTTAGTGACAGATGACTGACAGGTCTTGGCCTAAGGTTGTGAAACAGCAGGGTACAAGCTGTCAGTTTTTCCTGCGCTGGTTATCAAAAATGAAAAAGACACGACGTCATAATTTTATTTATAGCACAGGTGTTGACTGAGTACTCCCATCAGCATCCCCTGCTTTCGCTGTTATCAGCGACAACAGGCATAGGCTGACGGGAGTAGTAATCCCTTATCAGCCGTGGGAACCGCAGCTCTCTGACCAGCAGTAATGATCTTACCAACTGTGATGATATCCTGGAATGGGAGCTCCATTTCTTGTACTGTTCTAGAACTTTCCTGCCCTACAACCCCCCAGCGTGTTTGGCCAGTACAGAGCTGGACTGGAAAATCAGTCCTTATCCTTGCTGCTGACAGCCCACAGCCTGCAAACCCCCTCCTTCTCTCTCCCTCTTACTCGCTCCTTCCTTTTGTCCCATCTCAGGAATGTTCTTTGTCTCCTCAGACCTGCAGTCTGTCCTAGAGCACATGGTGGGAATCTAATTATCTGTTCATAACACGGTGTGGGCTTAGGATAGAGACACGGGAGATACTGTTCTGAAACGTGCTTCCCTCAGGCGTCGCAACAGTCGTTCTGGCAAAAGCGTAGCGTCAACAGAACCAGAGAAATGGAATTCTCTGGTGCAGAGGGTAATATCTCATCCGAGTTTGGACTCGTTAGAACATTAATTTCAGAATAAGATCACTGATAGGTCTGTCATTATTCTGCTAGGGTCCCCTGCCGAGTTATGGTCTTTATAAGTTTCCAGAGCTTAAAACTGTAACTTCGAGCTATGGGAGGTGGCCAGAAAACCATCCTCTTTTGTGAGGTCACAAGCCAGGGGTATAAGTCTGCAACTAGACCCCCTCTGGTCATTCCCAGCCTGAGATGACCTGACTGAAAGATCTCCAAATGAACTATGACGTGTGGCTCCTCCCCCTGCCTGCCATGCTCTAAGTACCATGTGAGTTTTTCACCTTTAACCCTGTTTTTATTTTTAATTGCATTGTACATAATTGTATTGTCTCAGCTTGTTACATCTTTTTATACTGTATAAACACTGCCTGCATTTTAGGAATAAACATATAAATTTATTAGTTTGGTTCTCCTGCTCTATAAATGAATTAGCACGTGCCTGAAGTAACTACGCTACTAATTCGGGGTTTCTACGGACCCTCTTGATAAATTGTTCATTAAGAAAATCGTAGCTGGTGGCAGCTAAAAAGAAGGGGTGTAAAGTGTTGAACTGTGGGGTGGCGTTGGCAGTGACGGAGCGGGTTTTATAAGTGTATTGCCTGGCTGCGGCTTGGAGTAATTATAATTCCCTCACTGCAGCGTGCCCAATAGCCAGCACACATCCAAGCGGCCCGTCTGGCGACTAATCATCCCAGGTGCAGTTCCCTGACTGACCTGAGGCTAAAAGGGGGCGCCAGAGAGCTGCAAGTTCCTAAATGGAAGTGGGATAGTTATAAAACCCTGCAGATTATTCCTGACACATTGGGTCGGACGGCAGCAGCCATCATGTGTGTGTTTTATTGTCACATTGGTGGCAGCGGTGGGATTCACAAGCCGTGACCCCCGGGCTATCGTGTGGCGGTCAGTGTGCCGTTCATCACACCAACGATCAGAGCCCATGTTTTCTGCACTGTCACACAGACGACAGCGTGGCAAACAACGGATGTTCTGGCCCTCCATTCATCTGAATGGGGTCTGGGTTCAGATTCGGGTTCAGGTACCATTCTGGTGTAAGAGTGTGAACTTTAATGACATCAGGAGGGCATTAGTACCCTGCTGCTTTTGCACGTCTGGGCCGAGTGCAGAAGCCTGGGAAATTCTGTGGGTAGGCAAGCTGGAGAGAGGTGAAGGGAGAGGGAGAAGAGAGACTGCTGTGTGAGACTGAGTGTGAGGCAGCTGATGAGAAGTGAGGAGTCTGTGTGAACAGGTTGCGGGATGCAGTGACGGACAGGAGGCAGAGCAAGAGTTAACAGTTTTACTTAACAGGGGAATACTCCACGCAGGGAGGCAAACAGTTAAAGGGAGGACAAAACAGTACAATTTGCAAAGGATATTTAGCGTTAAAGAACAAAGGATAGGGTAACAGTAGTTCTGTAGAATCTGGCTAGAAAGTCAGTAGTTCCTCAGACTATGAAGTCAATAGTGCTGACAATGGCTGGTGCGGTGTCTTTTCCAATAGGATCCTGTAGGCAAAAATGCCCTGTCTTCTGGCGGCAGCGATTGGTCTCCAGTACCTTCCGCTGAGCCCCTAGTCCTTATGCTGCAGTAGCTGACAAGGGTGCGAGCCACAGTCCTGCACGAGCCCAACGTGGCTCGGCAAATATACACTGGCAAAATCAGGGCACAAGTGTCTGTCCCGTACCCGGTCCCTCTTATGTGGCACATGTGCTGTACTCACAGACACGGAGCATACTTTGCTTGTTCTCTGGTAGTCACTGGGCACATTGCACTTCTCTCTAGTCCCTGCTGTAGACTGTGGGGGGCGACGGACGCTGACCTGCGTGATGCTAGTGCTCTCAGGATGGAGCACTCCTCTCACTGGACTGCTGCAGAGCACACGGCTCCTCTCAATGCAGTGGTCCCTCTGCAGATGGCAGGGCCTGTCACAGTGCCGGTACTCAGTGGGGGTAAGCGAGAACCTGACTGCGCGCTGCCCCGGGTTGGCGCCAAACTGCCTGCTGCTGCACGCGCTTTTCCTTTTATATAACCCTGCCTTACCCAGGTCATAAGGTTGTTCCAGCTTCTAATTTATTCCCCCAGGCAACAGGGGATGCAGCCTCAACAGTTCCGGACCCGGCAAGCAGGTACCCGCAGACCAGTCTTCCTCCTTTGTAAAGACTGTTTGCTTCCAGCGTGTTTGTGAGGGTGATAACCCCCTTCCTCTTGTGAACCTGTGGTTCTGCTGTGGAACAAGTACAGAGCATTTTTGAGAGCTGTGTGACTCTGGAGCACTGTGGAATCCCTGCTGTGCTGAGCTGGAAAGCGACAGAAGACATCTTTCCTGTGCAGATTCAGGCGGTCTGCTTCCAGGGAAATTGTGAGTGACTGTTAGAGGAGAGATGGTGAGTCGCCCTCCAGAGCAATGGGAACTCGGATCTGAGCCTAAAGACTACTATAAAGGATGTCACGGCGACACAGCTCAGTCCGTGGCTCTGGTGCTCATCCTTTAATGTGGGATATTTACAGGGGAGTTGAATATTGGTATGGGGATTCGTGACGCCACCTGTAGTACCTGGTCAGGGCGACCAGCGCTGCTGTGCAGGTCCTCTGGAAGGGATGGTGTTGTGCAGCTAGATGATAAGTCGTCTACAGGTAAGACTGTGTCCTCCCAGGGCAGGTAGATATAACATAAAGCAATGGTGCAGAGAGATGTAGCAGAGGGGAGTGTGCGTCGCTGGAAGAATCAGGGAAACAGTTCTGTTGCAGTTTCAAAGGTTTACTCACAGTCTGTTGTGCACACAGATTCCAGCCGGGCGCTGTGTCCTTCCAGTGAGTAGTCCAGCAACCCTCAGGTAGATTGGTCACACTTCCAAAAACTCCCTTTATGTTCCTTTCCGGCTTCTTCTATTGGTGCTACACTCCTCACTCCTTCTGCACCCGCCACCACAGAGCCCTCGGACGAGGGATTATTGGGTCCTTTCAGTTACCAGACCAGACCAGTGGTTAATCAGGCCACCCAGTATGAAGGCTCTGGACGTACTTGACTCCTAAGCTTCCACCCGGTGAGAATATGGTGGCTAGTGGCCCCTTGAAGAGACCCACTGTTCTCGGTGTTACTAGTGGAGCTGAACTTTCCCACTAGTCTAGGGACCGTTCCCCGATGTTCGCCTGGTCCTCCTTTGCAATGGGCTACGACTTGTGAGGTCGTCTTGGCCCAGGACCCGTTCGCTCTCTCAGCAAGGCTCCCTGAGGTGAACTCAGAGGAGCAGCAGGACAGTCCAGTACCCACACACTGACTGCCTGGCTCAAATTGAAACTCTAGACTAACAGCTGCAACCTAATGCTGCAGCTGGCTCACCCACTTCTACACCCTTTCCTAACCAGCCTGATGCTCAGCACTGGCATGATGTGTGTGGATGCGGTGATGGAGTCAATGGAGTGCTTCCTCCTTACCTGAGAGTCAGGTGTCACACCTCTGGGTGAGATGCGACTGTGGCGACTGGACCCTCAGGGCGCCACAATGGTATCCTGTACCATCCGTATTGATAGGAATCCTGACAAGCCCTGTTGAAGTGCTATCCTGGACCGTACTCTGAAACTACAGAACTGTATGTCCCCGGCGTGTGGGCTCGGCATGGGCCGACATGACGCGGATCCTTATGTTTGTTGAAGTTTTGGCATCGAAGATTTTTTGGACTGGCTGCAGCCGATGCAAATCATAGGCCTGTGTGGGGATCTACAACAGGTTAACGGTACCGTAACAATAGATACCCAGGTATCCCTAGATTAAGTTTATAAGAACGATTGTTATATTTATATATAGATTCATATTGTTGGTTTTTGATAAGTTTAGAGTCAGTGTGCCATCCCAGAGGCTCCCATAAGATCTCTTCACCAGATTTACACCTGCTTCTCAGATAGTTTATAAAAGACCTTGTTTAACTTAGTGGTTAGGTAAATTTCTTCTGAAACCTTAGTGTGATGCAAACAAATCGGAAACTTTGGGATTGGCATATTGATTTCAGCCCTCTGTAAATAATAGGGGAATCTCAGGCTGTTTCATACAATCTTGAATTTCACTTCAACTCCTATTCCAGTAAAGGAAGTTTTTTATTTTTATTTCTGTCTCTGTCTCAGTTTGTGACTCACTAGATCTTTTTCGAACCTCTGGTCATAACACTGGTACCCGAACCAAACTCTTTTTAGATGATTGGCCAAACCCGCCGGACCTGAACATCCACAGGTTCGACCATCACTAAACGGGACATCAAAGATAGGACAGGAAATCAGAGACCATGGAGATTGTCGCCTATAGTCCCTGACACTGATGCTCATGTAAGAAAATGGCAGGAACGTGGGATGCAGTGGCGAGCAGGAGGCAGAACAAGAGTTTAAGGGAACTTTTATGAGGAGGGTAAGCTTGTCAAAACAATACTCCACACAGGGAGTACGCAGATTCAAAACAATGCAGATGAAGGGGGAACAAACAATGAATATGCAATACATGTGTGTAGCCCAGCTACGCAGGCACACATAAAAATCCAGGAGAGTGCACTGGAAGGTAACAGCAAAGCTTGATATGCACTTCACTCACACTTCTAGACACACACCCACCAGGGGTATAGGAGGTGGTGACACGTAGCAGAGCTCATTCAAGCCTTGGGAGACTCAGGAGTGAGTCATTCCCGTGAGTCAAGCTTCCTGTCTCAGGACAGTGCAGTCAGTTTCCTGTCTTCGGACAGTGCAGATCAGTGCCAGTGAAGTCTGGACTTGGAAGGAGAGGAGAAAAGACTGGATCCTCGCAGAGTTAGCGTAGCTCACCTGACAAGCAAGTGGAGGCTAGTACGGGTGAAGTGGATCATCCTAGCCTAGTCAGAGCTACCCTTAATCAGTACCTCAGCAGAAGTCGAAGCTAGGAGGATACTGAGAGCTACTCAGCGAGCTCTAGGAGAAAGCTGACATTACCAACGAAGCTCCAAGTGTTTATGCTAAGAGCTAGAGCAGGGCGAAGGCACAGTGGAGAAGTTAGAGAAGTGCTCCAGGTATTTGATTGCCTGCACTAAATTGCCAGACACCGGAGTCCGAAGTGTTGCTACTGTTTCAGGCATAGTAACAAGAAAACCGGAGGCATCTGGACTACAGGTCGCAGAGAGCAGCCCTAAGTGTCAATACGTAGCCGGAGACAGGGATAACGGGTCTAGCCTGATCAGCAATATAGACTTAGTTTTCACCACTCAGAAGGCTCCACCACAATATTGGCCGGGCAGTACAGCTATAGAGAAAGCTGGAGATTCAGAATTAACTTCGCTTCAGGCAAGTTGGATTCACAAGTATTGGAAGTTAAGGAGGCCTCTAACCTGCTCAGCGGTTACCGGAAAGTGCACTCTTCACCCCGACCAGCTCCCCGGGATCTGCTTGAACCACCATCAGTAAAAGGTATGAAAAGAAGCTGCATTGTGTTTGGCTGAATTCTTACTACACCCTGCATCATAACCCCCATAGACTTCCAGGGACACGTCTCACCTGTGGGAGACTTACTACCAAGCTGCCCCATAACATCCCCTGTGAAGACCCTTACAGCAGCGCTGGTACAAATTACCAGAAACCACAGGTGGCGTCACGAACTATCCTAATAATCCCCTGTAAATATTCCCCCATCGCATTGACTGCCAGGGCCACGGACCGAGCCACCGCTACCAGTGACATCTCCCATGGAAATCGATGGGCTCGGCTCCGAGTACCCATAGTCCTGGTATCCACAATTGTGGTGCGAGTCAAACACATGTACCGTTCAGTAAAATAACAGATCGACTTATCAGTCTGTGGCTCCCGGACAAAGGCGGTTGAAAGATCCTTCGATGTCGACGCAGGTGAAACGAGAAGTCTCTGAAACGATCACAGATGAAATTGAAGCAATGTCTCTGTACCGAAACGGAGACTCCTGGAGTCTTCAGATGCGATTTCCCGGTCCCCATACACGGAGTTGCACAGGGAGTAGAGGATGGTAAAAAAAATGTGGAACGGAGATCCGTAGAGGGGATTGCCGCCGAGTCTGTTCTTGAGGCGAATGGAGGTGTGGTTGATTGGGGCTGGGAGAGTTTCCTACCTCCATTTCCTCAATGCAGAGCAGACAGGACCAATGCTGTTCAGCGTCCAGAGAGATGATGCTTACCAGGGATTGTGCAGTCCAGACTTGTTTATTTGTAAATCCGAACATACAGCGTATGATAGGTAATACAGTATTTCTCCAGAAATGCGGGTGTAAACAACAAATGTGATAGAGAACAGCAAAGAGATCCAAAACTGATGCCTTTCACAGCTCAGTTCAGGCGTGTCTCTCCCATAGAAAGTGAAACTAGAAATGAAATGGCTGCTAGGAGGAAGAAGAAGACGTGACCCCTGAACCGGAAGTGGAAGGCATGTCCAAGTATTAATATATTACAGGCTGCTATACAGAAAAGGCCATTAGGTGGCAGCAGAGCACACGAGAGAATAGATTATACACAGCATGGAAATAATACAATACGTAAACCAGCCAAACAGAACAGCACACAGTCTGCAGAGTCAGCGTGTTGAGTGTGGTAAGTTAGGTGACATCTGTGGGTTACCAAGCAAGCTGCTGAACAGTCAGAGTTCTCAGGAACAATAGTCTGCAAGGTCCTTGGCTCTTTTGCTAAGCAGGCGGTACTCGTTGGGGAGAATAGGCCACAGGGTAGGCCTGATACTTGGCGCAGGACAGTGGAGATGGAGTTAACCTTCTCCTTAGTTAGTCGCTGCCTTCCTGCCAGAACTGCACTATTGGCGCGCTCACCCCCTTTTATATTTCCACCGCCCCCTGTAGTCTGGTCTGTCCCGGTCAGAATCTCCTTCCCCCCGCAACAATGGTGACAGGCCCGTTGCTTCCCATCACTGCAGTCCGCACTGCTGCGCTTCCCATCACTGCAGCCCACACCGCTGCGCTCCCATCACTGCAGTCCGCACTGCTGTGCTCCCTTCACTGCAGCCCACACCGCTGCGCTCCTGGCAATCCCCGTCACTGCAGCCCACACCGCTGCGCTCCTGGCAATCCCCATCACTGCAGCCCACACCGCTGCGCTCCTGGCAATCCCCATCACTGCAGCCCACACCGCTGCGCTCCTGGCAATCCCCGTCACTGCAGCCCGCACCGCTGCGCTCCTGGCAATCCCCGTCACTGCAGCCCACACCGCTGCGCTCTTGTCAATCCCCGTCACTGCAGCCCACACCGCTGTGCTCCCCGCAACTACAGCCTGCACCACTGCGCTTCCCATCACTGCAGCCCACACCGCTGCGCTTCCCATCACTGCAGCCCGCATCACTGTGCTCCCCGTCACTGCAGCCCACACCGCTGCGCTCCTGGCAATCCCCGACACTTCAGCCCACACCGCTGTGCTCCCCGTCACTACAGCCTGCACCACTGAGCTTCCCATCACTGCAGCCCACACCGCTGGGCTCCCGTCGCTACAGCATGCACCGTTGCGCTCCCCGTCACTGCAGCCTTCACCGCTGCGCTTCCCATCACTGCAGCCCGCACCGCTGCGCTCGAGTCACCGCAGCCTGCACCACTGCGCTCCCGTCACTGCAGCCTGCACCGCTGCGCTCCCGTCACTGCAGCCTGCACCGCTGCACTCCCTGCAATCCCTTTTACTGGAGCTGTAATTCCTACTTTTACCCTTCACATGGATAACGCATGGTAAAGTTCATTTTCGGGGATTGCCAATCAGGCAGAAGTTAAAGTACCGTCCAGAGATTTTTAAATCTCCTTATCAGCCAGAATGAGACACAATAACTTATTTGTCTGGATTTTATTTGACAGTAGCGACTGAAATTTTGGTATTTTTGTGAGAGTGGAAATTCCCCACCTTCCTCGGGATAATGTGTGGCCCCGAAAGGGATCTATAATTATTGCTTTCAGCAGGATTGTGCTTACAGATAGATTCTGCGAAACCAGGATCTGTCACTATAGAGTGCAGACGCAGGAAAGGGTCAGATGGTTCCAGGGGATTTCAGACAAATCAGACATGTGGGAAGCAGAGGACGTCAATCACAGCCTACAAGTGTCCCAACAATTCTGATTCCACACTTTATTTATACCGTCTGAATCAAAACTACATCACCGGGGTGTGTGACCCCACGTGTCTGTATGTGTCCTGACATCCCATAATGGGATCAGTGTGTGACCCCACGATGTCTGTATGTGTCCTGACATCCCATAATGTGATCAGTGTGTGACCCCACATGTCTGTATGTAGTCCTGACATCCCATAATGGGATCAGTGTGTGACCCCACGTGTCTGTATGTGTCCTGACATCCCATAATGTGATGTGTGTGTCCCCACTGTCTGTATGTGTCCTGACATCCCATAATGGATCAGTGTGTGACCCCACATGTCTGTATGTGTCCTGACATCCCATAATGGGATCAGTGTGTGACCCCACTGTCTGTATGTGTCCTGACATCCCATAATGGATGGTGTGGTCCCCCACGTGTCTGTATGTGTCCTGACATCCCATAATGGGATCAGTGTGTGACCCCACATGTCTGTATGTGTCCTGACATCCCATAATGGATCAGTGTGTGACCCCACATGTCTGTA
Source organism: Oophaga sylvatica (assembly GCA_033576555.1). NCBI lineage: Eukaryota > Metazoa > Chordata > Amphibia > Anura > Dendrobatidae > Oophaga > Oophaga sylvatica. The sequence continues at coordinate 51,771 of JARQOD010001699.1, read as the reverse complement.
TGTGTCCTGACATCCCATAATGGGATCAGTGTGTGACCCCACGTGTCTGTATGTGTCCTGACATCCCATAATGGGATCAGTGTGTGACCCCACATGTCTGTATGTGTCCTGACATCCCATAATGGGATCAGTGTGTGACCCCACATGTCTGTATGTGTCCTGACATCCCATAATGTGATCAGTGTGTGACCCACATGTCTGTATGTGTCCTGACATCCCATAATGTGATCAGTGTGTGACCCCACATGTCTGTATGTGTGATCCTATGACATTCCCACTTAATGGATAAGGTGTGTGACCCCACGTGTCTGTATGTGTCCTGACATCCCATAATGGGATCAGTGTGGACCCCACATGTCTGTATGTGTCCTGACATCCCATAATGGGATCAGTGTGTGACCCCACGTGTCTGTATGTGTCCTGACATCCCATAATGGGATCAGTGTGGGACCCCACAGTGTCTGTATGTGTCCTGACATCCCATAATGGGATCAGTGTGTGACCCACGTCTGATGTGTCTGTTAATGGCCCTGACATTCATCCATCCATAATGGATTCGGTGTGTGACCCCACGTGTCTGTATGTGTCCTGACATCCCATAATGGGATCAGTGTGTGACCCCCACATCATGTTCTGTATGATATGTTACCTGCATCCCATATAATGTGATCAGTGTTGACCCCACATGTCTGTATGTATCCTGACATCCCATAATGTGATCAGTGTGGGACCCCACGTGTCTGTATGTGTCCAGACATCACATAATGGGATCAGTGTGGACCCCCACATGTCTGTATGTGTCCTGACATCCCATAATGGGATCAGTGTGGACCCCACATGTCTGTATGTGTCCTGACATCCCATAATGTGATTGGTGTGTGTCCCCACGTGTCTGTATGTGTCCTGACATCCCATAATGGGATCAGTGTGTGACCCCACGTGTCTGTATGTATCCTGACATCCCATAATGGATCAGTGTGTGACCCCACGTGTCTGTATGTGTCCTGACATCCCATAATGGGATCAGTGTGGGACCCACATGTCTGTATGTGTCCTGACATCCCATAATGGGATCAGTGTGTGACCCCACATGTCTGTATGTGTCCTGACATCCCATAATGGGATCAGTGTGTGACCCCACGTGTCTGTATGTGTCCTGACATCCCATAATGGGATCAGTGTGGGACCCCCACTGTCTGTATGTGTCCTGACATCCCATAATGGGATCAGTGTGTGACCCCACACTGTCTGTATGTGTCCTGACATCCCATAATGTGATTGGTGTGGACCCCACATGTCTGTATGTGTCCTGACATCCCATAATGGGATCAGTGTGTGTGACCCCACGTGTCTGTATGTGTCCTGACATCCCATAATGGGATCAGGTGTGACCCCACATGTCTGTATGTGTCCTGACATCCCATAATGGGATCAGTGTGTGACCCCACATGTCTGTATGTGTCCTGACATCCCATAATGTGATTGGTGTGTGACCCCACATGTCTGTATGTGTTCCTGACATCCCATAATGTGATTGGTGTGTGACCCCACGTGTCTGAAATGTGTCCTGACATCCCATAATGTGATCAGTGTGTGACCCCACATGTCTGTATGTGTCCTGACATCCCATAATGGGATCAGTGTGTGACCCCACATGTCTGTATGTGTCCTGACATCCCATAATGTGATCATTGTGTGACCCCACATGTCTGTATGTGTCCTGACATCCCATAATGGGATCAGTGTGTGACCCCACATGTCTGTATGTGTCCTGACATCCCATAATGGGATCAGTGTGTGACCCCACATGTCTGTATGTATCCTGACATCCCATAATGGGATCAGTGTGTGACCCCACGTGTCTGTATGTGTCCTGACATCCCATAATGGGATCAGTGTGTGACCCCACGTGTCTGTATGTGTCCTGACATCCCATAATGTGATCAGTGTGTGACCCCACATGTCTGTATGTATCCTGACATCCCATAATGGGATCAGTGTGGGACCCCACATGTCTGTATGTGTCCTGACATCCCATAATGTGATTGGTGTGTGACCCCACGTGTCTGTATGTGTCCTGACATGCCATAATGGGATCAGTGTGTGACCCCACATGTCTGTATGTGTCCTGACATCCCATAATGGGATCAGTGTGTGACCCCACGTGTCTGTATGTGTCCTGACATCCCATAATGGGATCAGTGTGTGACCCCACGTGTCTGTATGTGTCCTGACATCCCATAATGTGATCAGTGTGTGACCCCACGTGTCTGTATGTATCCGAACATCCCATAATGGGATCAGTGTGTGACCCCACGTGTCTGTATGTGTCCTGACATCCCATAATGGGATCAGTGTGGGACCCCACATGTCTGTATGTGTCCTGACATCCCATAATGGGATCAGTGTGTGACCCCCACATGTCTGTATGTGTCCTGACATCCCATAATGGGATCAGTGTGTGACCCCACGTGTCTGTATGTGTCCTGACATCCCATAATGGGATCAGTGTGTGACCCCACATGTCTGTATGTGTCCTGACATCCCATAATGGGATCAGTGTGTGACCCCACATGTCTGTATGTGTCCTGACATCCCATAATGTCATCAGTGTGACCCCACATGTCTGTATGTATCCTGACATCCCATAATGGGATCAGTGTGTGACCCCACATGTCTGTATGTGTCCTGACATCCCATAATGGGATCGGTGTGTGACCCCACGTGTCTATATGTGTCCTGACATCCCATAATGTGATTGGTGTGTGACCCCACGTGTCTATATGTGTCCTGACATCCCATAATGTGATTGGTGTGTGACCCACATGTCTGTATGTGTCCTGACATCCCATAATGTGATCAGTGTGTGACCCCCACATGTCTGTATGTATCCTGACATCCCATAATGGGATCAGTGTGTGACCCCACATGTCTGTATGTGTCCTGACATCCCATAATGGGATCAGTGTGTGACCCCACATGTCTGTATGTGTGTGACCCGCAGCACAATTGTGGGTTTCCAGGGATATGGGGTACTCGGAGCCGAGCCTGTAGATTGCTATAGGGGATGTCACTGGTAGCGTGGCTCGGTCCGTGTCCCTGGCGGTCAGGCGTTTGAGGGTTTATTTACAGGGGATTTGGTAGATAACAGTTCGTGACGCCACCTGTAGTTGTCTGATCACTGAGACCAGCGCTGCAGTAGATCTCTGAGGGGATGTTGTGGCAGCTAGATGACGGGTCCCCCACAGGTGGGACTGTCCCTCAAAGTCTATGGTATTAATGATGTCGGGTGCAGATAAATGAATCAGTCTCACACCATCCAGCGTCTTTCCATACCTTTTACTTGTCAGATGTTAGGCAGGTCCCGGGGAGCTGGTCGGGTGGAGGATGTGCTTCGAGATAACAGCTGAACAGGTTAGAGGCCTCCGTTACTTCCAATATGATGAGTCCAACTAGCATAGAGCTAAGTTAACTCCGAATACTCCAGCTAACTCCATAGCTGTACTGCCCGGTCAGTTTTGTGGTCGGAGCCTTCCAGTGATGGAACTAGGTTCTTGCTTTTGTCGTGTACAGACTCAAAGTTCCTATTCCACCTGACCCCTGTTACGTACCGACACTCCAAGGGCTGCTTTCTGCGACCTAAGGTCCAGTAAGACTCTGGTTTTCCTGTCACTACGCCTGAAGCTGTAGCGACACTTCGGTCCCCAGTGACCGGTAAACAGTGCAGGATAGTCCAATCCTTGAGGCACTTCTCTGTTTCTTTCCACTGCGCCCTTCGCCCTGTTCGCGCTTTTAACATAAGCACTCCACACTTCCTAAGGTAATACAAGTTAGCCCTTTCTTGCTTCTTCCTTGGAGCTCGCTGACAGATTCTCAGTATTCTCCTAGTTCAGGAGCACGTCGACTGAACTTCACTGTCCTTGGGACAGGCGACTGAAGTTTCTGCTGCTAACTCTTCTTTCCATCCAACTGTCTGTCTGACTTTAGCTCAAACCAAGCTCTGACAGGACATGTCATCTGATCTCCTCTCCTCCTGCACAGACCAGACTGACCGTCTGACTGACTGACTACTCTGTCCGAAGACAGGAAACAGACTGACCGCTTCTGCTGTATGTCACTGCCTTATATACCCTATGGGTGTGTCCAAGTGTGTGATGGAGTGAATGGATATCAAGCATTAAACTGTTACCTCTCCGCACATCCTCCAGGGTACTGTGTGCCTTAGGCCTCTTTCACACTTCCGTTCTGTGACGTCCGCCCATCCGTGAAAATGGCGGATCCGTCAGAAAAGTAAAAAAACGGATGCAAAACTGGTCAGTTTTCTGACGGATCCGCCAAGAAGATTTCACGAGAGAGAGAGAGAGAGAGATATTTTATGCATGCATTTTACTATGGTTTTCAATAGAGGCGACGGATCCGCGGGCGGGTTCCGTCAAAAACGGACCCCACATGTCTGTATGTGTCCTGACATCCCATAATGTGATTGGTGTGTGACCCCACATGTATGTGTCCTGACATCCCATAATGGGATCAGTGTGTGACCCCACATGTCTGTATGTATCCTGACATCCCATAATGTGATCAGTGTAACCCCACATGTCTGTATGTGTCCTGACATCCCATAATGTGATGGTGTGTGACCCCACGTGTCTGTATGTGTCCTGACATCCCATAATGGGATCAGTGTGTGACCCCACATGTCTGTATGTGTCCTGACATCCCATAATGTGGATCAGTGTGGGACCCCACATGTCTGTATGTGTCCTGACATCCCATAATGTGATTGGTGTGTGACCCCACGTGTATGTGTCCTGACATCCCATAATGTGATCAGTGTGTAACCCCACGTGTCTGTATGTATCCTGACATCCCATAATGTGATCAGTGTGACCCCACATGTCTGTATGTGTCCTGACATCCCATAATGTGATTGGTGTGTGACCCCACGTGTCTGTATGTGTCCTGACATCCCATAATGGGATCAGTGTGTGACCCCACATGTCTGTATGTGTCCTGAAATCTCATAATGGGATCAGTGTGTGACCCTATGTGTCTGTATGTGTCCTGACATCCCATAATGGGTTCAGTGTGTGACCCCACGTGTCTGTATGTGTCCTGACATCCCATAATGGGATCAGTGTGGGACCCCACATGTCTGTATGTGTCCTGACATCCCATAATGTGATCGTGTGTGACCCCACGTGTCTGTATGTATCCTGACATCCCATAATGGGATCAGTGTGTGACCCCACATGTCTGTATGTATCCTGACATCCCATAATGTGATCAGTGTGTGACCCCACGTGTCTGTATGTATCCTGACATCCCATAATGGGATCAGTGTGGACCCCACATGTCTGTATGTGTCCTGACATCCCATAATGTGATCGGTGTGTGACCCCAGTGTCTGTATGTATCCTGACATCCCATAATGGGATCAGTGTGGGACCCCACGTGTCTGTATGTGTCCTGACATCCCATAATGGGATTAGGTGTGACCCCACGTGTCTGTATGTGTCCTGACATCCCATAATGGGATCAGTTGTGTGACCCCACGTGTCTGTATGTGTCCTGACATCCCATAATGGGATCAGTGTGTGACCCCACATGTCTGTATGTGTCCTGACATCCCATAATGGGATCAGTGTGTGACCCCACATGTCTGTATGTGTCCTGACATCCCATAATGGGATCAGTGTGGGACCCCACATGTCTGTATGTATCCTGACATCCCATAATGTGATCAGTGTGTGACCCCACGTGTCTGTATGTATCCTGACATCCCATAATGGGATCAGTGTGGGACCCCACATGTCTGTATGTGTCCTGACATCCCATAATGTGATCGGTGTGTGACCCCACGTGTCTGTATGTATCCTGACATCCCATAATGTGATCAGTGTGTGACCCCACGTGTCTGTATGTATCCTGACATCCCATAATGGGATCAGTGTGGGACCCCACGTGTCTGTATGTGTCCTGACATCCCATAATGGATTAGTGTGTGACCCCACGTGTCTGTATGTGTCCTGACATCCCATAATGGGATCAGTCTGTGACCCCACGTGTCTGTATGTGTCCTGACATCCCATAATGGGATCAGTGTGTGACCCCACATGTCTGTATGTGTCCTGACATCCCATAATGGGATCAGTGTGTGACCCCACATGTCTGTATGTGTCCTGACATCCCATAATGGGATCAGTGTGTGACCCCACATGTCTGTATGTGTCCTGACATCCCATAATGGGATCAGTGTGTGACCCGACGTGTCTGTATGTATCCTGACATCCCATAATGGGATCAGTGTGTGACCACACGTGTCTGTATGTATCCTGACATCCCATAATGTGATCAGTGTATGACCCCACATGTCTGTATGTGTCCTGACATCCCATAATGGGATCAGTATGTGACCCCATGTGTCTGTATGTATCCTGACATCCCATAATAGGATCAGTGTGTGACCCCACGTGTTTGTATGTGTCCTGACATCCCATAATGTGATTGGTGTGTGACCACACGTGTCTGTATGTATCCTGACATCCCATAATGTGATCAGTGTGACCCCACATGTCTGTATGTATCCTGACATCCCATAATGGGATCAGTGTGTGACCCCACATGTCTGTATGTATCCTGACATCCCATAATGGGATCAGTGTGTGACCCCACATGTCTGTATGTGTCCTGACATCCCATAATGTGATTGGTGTATGACCCCACGTGTATGTGTCCTGACATCCCAAAATGGGATCAGTGTGTGACCCCACATGTCTGTATGTGTCCTGACATCCCATAATGGGATCAGTGTGTGACCCACGTGTCTGTATGTATCCTGACATCCCATAATGTGATCAGTGTGACCCCACATGTCTGTATGTGTCCTGACATCCCATAATGGGATCAGTGTGTGACCCCACGTGTCTATATGTGTCCTGACATCCCATAATGTGATTGGTGTGTGACCCCACATGTCTGTATGTGTCCTGACATCCCATAATGTGATCAGTGTGGGACCCACGTGTCTGTATGTGTCCTGACATCCCATAATGTGATTGGTGTGTGACCCCACGTGTCTGTATGTACCCTGACATCCCATAATGGGATCAGTGTGTGTCCCCACATGTCTGTATGTGTCCTGACATCCCATAATGTGATTGGTGTGTGACCCCACGTGTCTGTATGTACCCTGACATCCCATAATGGGATCAGTGTGTGACCCCACGTGTCTGTATGTGTCCTGACATCCCATAATGGGATAGGTGTGGACCCCACGTGTCTGTATGTGTCCTGACATCCCATAATGGATTGGTGTGTGACCCCACGTTGTATGTGTCCTGACATCCCATAATGGGATCAGTGTGTGACCCCACGTGTCTGTATGTATCCTGATATCCCATAATGTGATCAGTGTATGACCCACATTTTCTGTATGTGTCCTGACATCCCATAATGGGATCAGTGTGTGACCCCACATGTCTGTATGTGTCCTGACATCCCATAATGTGATTGGTGTGAGACCCCACGTGTCTGTATGTATCCTGACATCCCATAATGTGATCAGTGTGACCCCACATGTCTGTATGTATCCTGACATCCCATAATGGGATCAGTGTGTGACCCCACATGTCTGTATGTTCCTGACATCCCATAATGGGATCAGTGTGTGACCCCACATGTCTGTATGTGTCCTGACATCCCATAATGTGATTGTGTATTGACCCCACGTGTCTGTATGTGTCCTGACATCCCATAATGGGATCAGTGTGTGACCCCACATGTCTGTATGTGTCCTGACATCCCATAATGGGATCAGTGTGTGACCCCACGTGTCTGTTGTATCCTGACATCCCATAATGTGATCAGTGTGACCCCACATGTCTGTATGTGTCCTGACATCCCATAATGGGATCAGTGTGTGACCCCACATGTCTGTATGTGTCCTGACATCCCATAATGGGATCAGTGTGTGACCCCACGTGTCTGTATGTGTCCTGACATCCCATAATGTGATTGGTGTGTGACCCCACATGTCTGTATGTGTCCTGACATCCCATAATGTGATCAGTGTGGGACCCCACGTGTCTGTATGTGTCCTGACATCCCATAATGTGATTGGTGTGTGACCCCACAAGTCTGTATGTGTCCTGACATCCCATAATGGGATCAGTGTGTGACCCCACTGTCTGTATGTATCCTGACATCCCATAATGGGATCAGTGTGTGACCCCACGTGTCTGTATGTATCCTGACATCCCATAATGTGATCAGTGTGTGACCCTATGTGTCTGTATGTGTCCTGACATCCCATAATGTCATCAGTGTGTGACCCCACATGTCTGTATGTGTCCTGACATCCCATAATGTGATTGGTGTGTGACCCCACATGTCTGTTTGTGTCCTGACATCCCATAATGTGATTGGTGTGTGACCCCACGTGTCTGTATGTGTCCTGACATCCCATAATGGGATCAGTGTGTGACCCCACATGTCTGTATGTGTCCTGACATCCCATAATGGGATCAGTGTGTGACCCCACGTGTCTGTATGTGTCCTGACATCCCATAATGTGATTGGTGTGTGACCCCACATGTCTGTATGTGTCCTGACATCCCATAATGTGATCAGTGTGTGACCCCACGTGTCTGTATGTGTCCTGACATCCCATAATGGGATCAGTGTGTGACCCCACATGTCTGTATGTGTCCTGACATCCCATAATGTGATCAGTGTGTGACCCCACATGTCTGTATGTGTCCTGACATCCCATAATGTGATTCGTGTGTGACCCCACATGTCTGTATGTGTCCTGACATCCCATAATGTGATTGGTGTGTGACCCCACATGTCTGTATGTGTCCTGACATCCCATAATGGGATCGTGTGTGACCCCACATGTCTGTATGTATCCTGACATCCCATAATGGGATCAGTGTGTGACCCCACATGTCTGTATGTGTCCTGACATCCCATAATGTGATCAGTGTGTGACCCCACATGTCTGTATGTGTCCTGACATCCCATAATGGATCAGTGTGGGACCCCACATGTCTGTATGTGTCCTGACATCCCATAATGTGATAGTGTTGACCCCACTGTCTGTATGTGTCCTGACATCCCATAATGGGATCAGTGTGGTGACCCCACATGTCTGTATGTGTCCTGACATCCCATAATGTGATCAGTGTGTGACCCCACATGTCTGTATGTGTCCTGACATCCCATAATGGGATCAGTGTGTGACCCACGTGTCTGTATGTATCCTGACATCCCATAATGTGATCAGTGTGTGACCCACATGTCTGTATGTGTCCTGACATCCCATAATGGGATCAGTGTGTGACCCCACATGTCTGTATGTGTCCTGACATCCCATAATGGGATCAGTGTGTACCCCACGTGTCTGTATGTGTCCTGACATCCCATAATGGATTGGTGTGTGACCCCACATGTCTGTATGTGTCCTGACATCCCATAATGTGATCAGTGTGTGACCCCACGTGTCTGTATGTGTCCTGACATCCCATAATGTGATCAGTTGTGTGACCCCACATGTCTGTATGTGTCCTGACATCCCATAATGTGATCAGTGTGTGACCCCACATGTCTGTATGTGTCCTGACATCCCATAATGGGATCAGTGTGTGACCCCACGTGTCTGTATGTGTCCTGACATCCCATAATGTGATTGGTGTGTGACCCCACATGTCTGTATGTGTCCTGACATCCCATAATGGGATCAGTGTGTGACCCCACATGTCTGTATGTGTCCTGACATCCCATAATGGGATCAGTGTGTGACCCCACGTGTCTGTATGTGTCCTGACATCCCATAATGTGATTGGTGTGTGACCCCACATGTCTGTATGTGTCCTGACATCCCATAATGTGATCAGTGTGTGACCCCACATGTCTGTATGTGTCCTGACATCCATAATGTGATCTGGTGTGACCCACGATGTCTGTATGTGTCCTGACATCCCATAATGTGATTGGTGTGTGACCCCACATGTCTGTATGTGTCCTGACATCCCATAATGTGATCGTGTGTGACCCCACGATGTCTGTATGTGTCCTGACATCCCATAATGGGATCAGTGTGTGACCCCACGTGTCTGTATGTATCCTGACATCCCATAATGTGATCAGTGTGTGACCCAATGTGTCTGTAAGTGCCTGACATCCCATAATGGGATCAGTGTCACCTCACATGTCTGTATGTGTCCTGACATCCCATAATGTGATTGGTGTGTGACCCCACGTGTCTGTATGTGTCCTGACATCCCATAATGGATTGTGTGTGACCCCACATGTCTGTATGTTCCTGACATCCCATAATGTGATCAGTGTGTGACCCCACGTGTCTGTATGTTCCTGACATCCCATAATGTGATCAGTGTGTGGACCCACGTGTCTGTATGTGTCCTGACATCCCATAATGTGATCAGTGTGTGACCCACGTGTCTGTATGTGTCCTGACATCCCATAATGGGATCAGTGTGTGACCCCACATGTCTGTATGTGTCCTGACATCCCATAATGTGATTGGTGTGTGACCCCACGTGTCTGTATGTATCCTGACATCCCATAATGTGATTCAGTGTGTGACCCCACGTGTCTGTATGTGTCCTGACATCCCATAATGGGATCAGTGTGTACCCACATGTCTGTATGTGTCCTGACATCCCATAATGGGATCGGTGTGTGACCCCACGTGTCTGTATGTGTCCTGACATCCCATAATGGGATTAGTGTGTGACCCCACATGTCTGTATGTGTCCTGACATCCCATAATGGGATCAGTGTGTGACCCCACATGTCTGTATGTTCCTGACATCCCATAATGGGATCAGTGTGTGACCCACGTGTCTGTATGTGTCCTGACATCCCATAATGGATCAGTGTGTGACCCCACATGTCTGTATGTGTCCTGACATCCCATAATGGGATCAGTGTGTGACCCCACATGTCTGTATGTGTCCTGACATCCCATAATGTGATTCGTGTGTGACCCCACGTGTCTGTATGTGTCCTGACATCCCATAATGGGATCGTGTGTGACCCCACATGTCTGTATGTGTCCTGACATCCCATAATGGATCTGTGTGTGACCCCACGTGTCTGTATGTGTCCTGACATCCCATAATGGGATCAGTGTGTGACCCCACGTGTCTGTATGTGTCCTGACATCCCATAATGGATCTAGTGTGTGACCCCACATGTCTGTATGTGTCCTGACATCCCATAATGGATTGTTGTGACCCAATGTTGCTGACATCCCATAATGTGATTGGTGTGTGACCCCACATGTCTGTATGTGTCCTGACATCCCATAATGTGATTGGTGTGTGACCCCACGTGTCTGTATGTGTCCTGACATCCCATAATGGATCAGTGTGTGACCCCACGTGTCTGTATGTATCCTGACATCCCATAATGTGATCAGTGTGTGACCCTATGTGTCTGTAAGTGACCTGACATCCCATAATGGGATCAGTGTCACCTCACATGTCTGTATGTGTCCTGACATCCCATAATGTGATTGTGTGTGACCCCACGTGTCTGTATGTGTCCTGACATCCCATAATGGGATCAGTGTGTGACCCCACATGTCTGTATGTATCCTGACATCCCATAATGTGATCAGTGTGTGACCCCACGTGTCTGTATGTATCCTGACATCCCATAATGTGATCAGTGTGGGACCTATGTGTCTGTATGTGTCCTGACATCCCATAATGGGATCAGTGTCACCTCCACATGTCTGTATGTGTCCTGACATCCCATAATGGGATCAGTGTGTGACCCCACGTGTCTGTATGTGTCCTGACATCCCATAATGTGATTGGTGTGTGACCCCACATGTCTGTATGTGTCCTGACATCCCATAATGGATCAGTGTGTGACCCCACATGTCTGTATGTGTCCTGACATCCCATAATGGGATCAGTGTGTGACCCCACGTGTCTGTATGTGTCCTGACATCCCATAATGTGATTGGTGTGTGACCCCACATGTCTGTATGTGTCCTGACATCCCATAATGTGATCAGTGTGTGACCCCACATGTCTGTATGTGTCCTGACATCCCATAATGTGATCAGTGTGTGACCCCACGTGTCTGTATGTGTCCTGACATCCCATAATGTGATTGTGTGTGACCCCACATGTCTGTATGTGTCCTGACATCCCATAATGTGATTGGTGTGTGACCCCACGTGTCTGTATGTGTCCTGACATCCCATAATGGGATCAGTGTGTGACCCCACGTGTCTGTATGTATCCTGACATCCCATAATGTGATCAGTGTGTGACCCTATGTGTCTGTAAGTGACCTGACATCCCATAATGGGATCAGTGTCACCTCACATGTCTGTATGTGTCCTGACATCCCATAATGGATTGGTGTGTGACCCCACGTGTCTGTATGTGTCCTGACATCCCATAATGGGATCAGTGTGTGACCCCACATGTCTGTATGTATCCTGACATCCCATAATGTGATCAGTGTGTGACCCCACGTGTCTGTATGTATCCTGACATCCCATAATGTGATCAGTGTGTGACCCTAGTGTCTGTATGTGTCCTGACATCCCATAATGTGATTGTGTGTGACCCCACGTGTCTGTATGTGTCCTGACATCCCATAATGTGATGGTGTGTGACCCCACATGTCTGTATGTGTCCTGACATCCCATAATGTGATTGGTGTGTGACCCCACATGTCTGTATGTGTCCTGACATCCCATAATGGGATCAGTGTGTGACCCCACTGTCTGTATGTGTCCCGACATCCCATAATGGGATCAGTGTGTGACCCCACATGTCTGTATGTGTCCTGACATCCCATAATGTGATCATGTGTGTGACCCCACATGTCTGTATGTGTCCTGACATCCCATAATGTGATCAGTGTGGGACCCCACGTGTCTGTATGTGTCCTGACATCCCATAATGTGATTGGTGTGTGACCCACGTGTCTGTATGTGTCCTGACATCCCATAATGGGATCAGTATGTGACCCCACGTGTCTGTATGTGTCCTGACATCCCATAATGGGATCAGTGTGTGACCCCACGTGTCTGTATGTGTCCTTACATCCCATAATGGGATCAGTGTGTGACCCCACGTGTCTGTATGTATCCTGACATCCCATAATGGGATCAGTGTGTGACCCCACATGTCTGTATGTGTCCTGACATCCCATAATGGGATCAGTGTGTGACCCCAATGTCTGTATGTGTCCTGACATCCCATAATGGGATCAGTGTCACCTCACATGTTTGTATGTGTCCTGACATCCCATAATGGGATCAGTGTGTGACCCCACATGTCTGTATGTATCCTGACATCCCATAATGGGATCAGTGTGTGACCCCACGGTCTGTATGTGTCCAGACATCCCATAATGGGATTGGTGTGTGACCCCACGTGTCTGTATGTGCCCTGACATCCCATAATGGGATTAGTGTGTGACCCCACATGTCTGTATGTGTCCTGACATCCCATAATGTGATTGGTGTGTGACCCCACGTGTCTGTATGTGTCCTGACATCCCATAATGTGATTGGTGTGTGACCCCACATGTCTGTATGTGTCCTGACATCCCATAATGGGATCAGTGTGTGACCCCACATGTCTGTATGTGTCCTGACATGCCATAATGGGATCGGTGTGTGTCCCCACGTGTCTGTATGTATCCTGACATCCCATAATGGGATCAGTGTGTGACCCCACATGTCTGTATGTGTCCTGACATCCCATAATGGGATCAGTGTGTGACCCCACATGTCTGTATGTATCCTGACATCCCATAATGGGATCAGTGTGTGACCCCACGTGTCTGTATGTATCCTGACATCCCATAATGGGATCAGTGTGTGACCCCACGTGTCTGTATGTGTCCTGACATCCCATAATGGGATCAGTGTGGGACCCCACATGTCTGTATGTGTCCTGACATCCCATAATGTGATTGGTGTGTGACCCCAAGTGTCTGTATGTATCCTGACATCCCATAATGGGATCAGTGTGTGACCCCACGTGTCTGTATGTGTCCTGACATCCCATAATGGGATCAGTGTGGGACCCCACGTGTCTGTATGTGTCCAGACATCCCATAATGGGATTGGTGTGTGACCCCACGTGTCTGTATGTGCCCTGACATCCCATAATGGGATTAGTGTGTGACCCCACATGTCTGTATGTGTCCTGACATCCCATAATGTGATTGGTGTGTGACCCCACGTGTCTGTATGTGTCCTGACATCCCATAATGTGATTGGTGTGTGACCCCACATGTCTGTATGTGTCCTGACATCCCATAATGGGATCAGTGTGTGACCCCACATGTCTGTATGTGTCCTGACATGCCATAATGGGATCGGTGTGTGTCCCCACGTGTCTGTATGTGTCCTGACATCCCATAATGTGATTGGTGTGTGACCCCACGTGTATGTGTCCTGACATCCCATAATGGGATCGGTGTGTGACCCCACTGTCTGTATGTATCCTGACATCCCATAATGGGATCAGTGTGTGACCCCACATGTCTGTATGTATCCTGACATCCCATAATGGGATCAGTGTGTGACCCCCACATGTCTGTATGTGTCCTGACATCCCATAATGTGATTGGTATGTGACCCCACGTGTCTGTATGTGTCCTGACATCCCATAATGGGATCAGTGTGTGACCCCACGTGTCTGTATGTGTCCAGACATCCCATAATGGGATCAGTGTGTGACCCCACATGTCTGTATGTCCTGACATCCCATAATGTGATTGGTGTGTGACCCCACGTGTCTGTATGTGTCCTGACATCCCATAATGGGATCGATGTGTGACCCCACATGTCTGTATGTGTCCTGACATCCCATAATGTGATCAGTGTGTGACCCCACATGTCTGTATGTGTCCTGACATCCCATAATGGGATCAGTGTGTGACCCCACATGTCTGTATGTATCCTGACATCCCATAATGGGATCAGTATGTGACCCCACGTGTCTGTATGTGTCCTGACATCCCATAATGTGATCAGTGTGTGACCCCACGTGTCTGTATGTGTCCTGACATCCCATAATGGGATCAGTGTGTGACCCCACATGTCTGTATGTGTCCTGACATCCCATAATGTGATCAGTGTGTGTCCCCACGTGTCTGTATGTGTCCTGACATCCCATAATGGGATCGATGTGTGACCCCACATGTCTGTATGTGTCCTGACATCCCATAATGGGATTGGTGTATGACCCCACATGTCTGTATGTGTCCTGACATCCCATAATGGGATCAGTGTGTGACCCCACATGTCTGTATGTGTCCTGACATCCCATAATGGGATTGGTGTATGACCCCACGTGTATGTGTCCTGACATCCCATAATGGGATCAGTGTGTGTCCCCACGTGTCTGTATGTGTCCTGACATCCCATAATGGGATCAGTATGTGACCCCACGTTTCTGTATGTGTCCTGACATCCCATAATGGGATCAGTATGTGACCCCACGTGTCTGTATGTATCCGAACATCCCATAATGTGATCAGTGTGTGTCCCACGTGTCTGTATGTGTCCTGACATCCCATAATGGGATCAGTGTGTGACCCCACTGTCTGTATGTATCCTGACATCCCATAATGGGATCAGTGTGTGACCCCACGTGTCTGTATGTGTCCTGACATCCATAATGGGATCAGTGTGTCCCCACGTGTCTGTATGTGTCCTGACATCCCATAATGGGATCAGTGTGTTTCCCCACGTGTCTGTATGTTCCTGACATCCCATAATGGGATCAGTGTGTCCCCACGTGTCTGTATGTGTCCTGACATCCCATAATGGGATCAGTGTGTTTCCCCACGTGTCTGTATGTGTCCTGACATCCCATAATGGGGATCAGTGTCCCCCCACATGTCTGTATGTGTCCTGACATCCCATAATGTGATCAGTGTCACCTCACATGTCTGTATGTGTCCTGACATCCCATAATGTGATCAGTGTCACCTCACATGTCTGTATGTGTCCTGACATCCCATAATGGATCAGTGTGTCCCCACTGTCTGTATGTATCCTGACATCCCATAATGGGATCAGTGTGTCCCCACGTGTCTGTATGTGTCCTGACATCCCATAATAGGGATCAGTATGTGACCCCACGTGTCTGTATGTGTCCTGACATCCCATAATGGGATCAGTGTGTGACCCCACGTGTCTGTATGTGTCCTGACATCCCATAATGGGATCAGTATGTTACCCCACGTGTCTGTATGTGTCCTGACATCCCATAATGGGATCAGTATGTGACCCCACGTGTCTGTATGTATCCGAACATCCCATAATGTGATTGGTGTGTGTCCCCACGTGTCTGTATGTGTCCTGACATCCCATAATGGGATCAGTATGTGACCCACGTGTCTGTATGTGTCCGACATCCCTAATGGATAGTATGTGACCCCACGTGTCTGTATGTGTCCTGACATCCCATAATGGGATCATTGTGTGACCCCACGTGTCTGTATGTGTCCTGACATCCCATAATGGGATCAGTGTCACCTCACATGTCTGTATGTGTCCTGACATCCCATAATGGATCATGTGTGACCCCACATGTCTGTATGTTCCTGACATCCCATAATGGGATCGTGTCACCTCACATGTCTGTATGTGTCCTGACATCCCATAATGGGATCAGTGTGTGACCCCACATGTCTGTATGTATCCTGACATCCCATAATGGGATCAGTGTCACCTCACATGTCTGTATGTGTCCTGACATCCCATAATGGGATCAGTGTGTGACCCCACATGTCTGTATGTGTCCTGACATCCCATAATGGGATCAGTGTCACCTCACATGTCTGTATGTGTCCTGACATCCCATAATGGGATCAGTGTGTGACCCCACATGTCTGTATGTGTCCTGACATCCCATAATGTAATCACAGTAGAGTATGACCCCACCCATAGTGTTTGTGTGGGATCAGGAACTCAGTGGCTTTGCAGTGTGTGGCTTTCTGTGGCTGAAGGTGTCGGGTCTGGATCAGGACCTCGGCGACTTCTCTTTTTCCAACTTTCTTTGTCTCCTCTCTTTATCTTCCCCTCGTTATTCCTCTATCATTATCCGCCTCATTTACCGCCCCTTTATCCACTTCTCTTTATCCACTTCCCTTTATCCACTTCCCTTTATCCACTTTCCTTTATCCACTTCTCTTTATCCACTTCTCTTTATCCACTTCTTTATCTGCTTCCCTTTATCTGCCTCTTTATGTGCCTCTCTTTATTTCCCCTCTTTATCCCCTTTCTTTATTATTTGCCCCTCTAATTTTCTGCTTCTTTGTCTGCCCCTTCTTTGTCTCTCTTCTTTAACCATCTCTCTTGATCTGATTCTGTGTCAGCCTCTCTTTGTCAGCCTCTCTTTATCTGCCCTCTGTCTCACCCTCCCATGTGTCACGGGTTTACCACGACAGAGAGGAGCCAGAAGACAGCAGCGTCTGATTTCTCCTGCTCCTGCACTGATTAGAAGCACTTCACCTTCATATTAAATGGTGCGGGTTTCTTTTAGCAGTGCAGGGGTTAATCTGCTCAGTTGAGCGCTCCTGGAAGCTTTCCTGCATTAAGGCTCTCAGCTGCTCACTATTGACTCCTCCCATCCTCTATGGAATCTGGGTCCCGGCTAGCGCTCATTGTCAGAGTTGCTTATGCTGCATGGCTGGAGGTTGTTGTTAGTTATTACTGGAGAAGGCATTTGGTGGATTTATCTGTGACTTTTGCTTGGGTTTCTCAGTGTGATAATTCCCTTTCTTGTCCTACTTTGGTTTTCCCCATCCTCCACTCCCTGGTGCATGCTTCTGTTATATGTGTGAGTACACTACTACTCCCCTCTTACTCGGTGGGGGAAGGGTACAAACTGAGGGTGGATTCAGGAGCTAAGGCAAGGTACGTGGCCCTTGCATCTTCACCATCAGAAGTAACCCCGAGAACTGGGAAGGAGCCTCTGGTCCTGGAACACCAGACAACAGAGTTGTGACACCATGTTTGTGAATTTATGCTTGAATTAAGGCGCAATTAATCTGAAAGAGACAGTCTTGTTCATGAGGCGGTTTTCTCCCTGATGTGGGACTGCGGCTGTGCAAGGTCACAAATTCCTTGTGCAGGATTGGATGGCGTCTGCTCGATACAGTGATTCTCTGATTGGGCACTGATCTCCTTGGCTATGATGACACTTGCTATTGAAGCATGACTTTGTGGCCTCTTTTTCTATGGCTATTAGGCCTCACTACAGGCTGCCGGGTCCCAGTAAAGGCTGTTGGGCCCCAGTACAAGGTATCGGGCCCCACTACAGGCTGCCGGGTCCCAGTAAAGGCTGTTGGGCCCCAGTACAAGGTATCGGGCCTCACTACAGGCTGCCGGGTCCCAGTAAAGGCTGTTGGGCCCCAGTACAAGGTATCGGGCCCCACTACAGGCTGCCGGGTCCCAGTAAAGGCTGTTGGGCCCAGTACAAGGTATCGGGCCCCACTACAGGCTGCCGGGTCCCAGTACAAGGTATCGGGCCCCACTACAGGCTGCCGGGTCCCAGTACAAGGTATCGGGCCCCACTACAGGCTGCCGGGTCCCAGTAAAGGCTGTTGGGCCCCAGTACAAGGTATCGGGCCCCACTACAGGCTGCCGGGTCCCAGTAAAGGCTGTTGGGCCCCAGTACAAGGTATCGGGCCCCACTACAGGCTGCCGGGTCCCAGTACAAGGTATCGGGCCCCACTACAGGCTGCCGGGTCCCAGTACAAGGTATCGGGCCCCACTACAGGCTGCCGGGTCCCAGTAAAGGCTGTTGGGCCCCAGTACAAGGTATCGGGCCCCACTACAGGCTGCCGGGTCCCAGTACAAGGTATCGGGCCCCACTACAGGCTGCCGGGTCCCAGTACAAGGTATCGGGCCCCACTACAGGCTGCCGGGTCCCAGTACAAGGTATCGGGCCCCACTACAGGCTGCCGGGTCCCAGTACAAGGTATCGGGCCCCACTACAGGCTGCCGGGTCCCAGTACAAGGTATCGGGCCCCACTACAGGCTGCCGGGTCCCAGTACAAGGTATCGGGCACCGGTACAGGCTGTGAGGCCACAGTACAGGCTGTCAGAACTGAGGATACTCTGCTGGGTACCACACCAGGATGAAGCGTGCTCCCCTAGGGCCACCAGCTGTGGAGACTCCTTAGCTTCCCCTCATGCTTAGTTCTAGTCTTGGAGTTTTCCGTCTTGGCATGTGACAGAATGCAGTAGATTGATCCTGGAGCAGCACTCCTTCCAGAGGTCAGCCTGAAGAGCTCTCATTGGGGGGTACTTTACCCTCATGACTCATATTGATGCATGAAGCCTCTAAGTGGCAGAATTCACACCTGGACGCAATGTCTGCAGATTCCTCAGCAAATTAATGGAAGGCGTCCCGGGATACGTAATCCCTCCAGATGACAGGGAAAGCAGGATGGGAGAATCCAGCACACAACATCAGGTCGAGATTCTCTGCACGCTGGCGTTTCAGGTGATGCAAGAAAGTTATGTTTATTTCAGTTGGGGAGAACAAAAACTAACATTAAGGAAAACGCAGGAAAAATTCTGGAGCGACTGTGTTCAGTAGTGACGTTTCGCCCCATCCCAGGTCTGACTCAATACGTCGCTGTGAGAAAGAAAGATCCGTCAGGGTCGTGT
The DNA here is from genome assembly GCA_033576555.1 of Oophaga sylvatica. Taxonomy (NCBI): domain Eukaryota; kingdom Metazoa; phylum Chordata; class Amphibia; order Anura; family Dendrobatidae; genus Oophaga; species Oophaga sylvatica. The sequence goes on along the minus strand of JARQOD010001699.1, from coordinate 32,072 downwards.
TCACACAATCCAGTAAAACGGCAGCGACAAAGTGCGTCAGCATCATAGAAAGCATGAGAGCATTCCATACAGTCCAAAGTCGTGTGTATAGGGCCGGCACCATGACATAGCGCCTGGACGTATGTCACAAGGGTGGGTGACGTAGGTAGGGGCTGCAATATAGAGTCAACTACTCCCAACATCGCGGGGGGAAGGAGCTGAATAATGGAGTAACATCTATGTCAGACGCTCACTGGGAGGTCCCTGTTAATGGGGACAGATGCGGCCTGTATGGGGACAATCCCCAGGCTGCACTGCTGTGCGTAGAAGGCTGTGGAGAAGGTGTTGGAGGTGAGCAGCAGGGCATTAGTGAGTTAACAGCCTTATATACCTGTACAGTCCTCAGAATAAAGGGGTGCAGCCGTGCGCGGCGGAGGAAATACATATGGTTAAGAGTTTGGAGAATTTGTTGCTAGGTGAGCTTTGTTACGGGTTGTCGGATCACACAGCTGAATAATCAAAATATTTATATATATGAAGGATAATAATAAATATGCTGTCTGTTACGTACGGGCTATGGTATATGATAAGATATGAACCTTGTGTTCTGTGATATGGAGTTTATTCCTGGTGAATCCGGCTTTGCTGCGTGCGTTCTGTTAGATGTAGGTGAAATTCACCCCGGTATAAATGACGCCTCCATGCGGCTGCTTTCATCCATGGCCAGAAACGCGTCAGGTGTGACTCGGGTCTTATCTACTTGTGGATATATCTACACATTTCTATCATGGTGGAAATAAAGAATGGCTTTTGATTATTCAGCTGTGTGATCCGACAACCCCCTTTTTTTCCTCTCATTGTGATTGGACGATCAGACGGAATCCTTTGGATTGCTGCTGGTAAACTCAAGGCTACCAGGCATAGTGACACAGTGAGGCGTTCCATTTTCTTTCTTTTTTCTGTTGTGAGCTGTTAGTAGTCGGTGGAGTAGGGTTCCTGTACCTTTAAATCTGTTAAAGGCGGCTGTCATGTATAGTGTACAGTTCCTATAGCGTCTTGTGCTTGGGTGCGAGGAAAACACAGGAGACATAGGTTGAAATGAAATGACTTGTATTACTTCATACAAGCATGCTGAAAAGTTCACACAGTTTGCAGGAACAGAGACAGGAGACACAGCAGGCCAGAGTAACTTCAAGCTCTACAATAACTCTCCAAAGCAGGTTCAGGATCTCTTCTCTGTACCGTAATTCCTCTGCAAACATGGATTCACCAAACAGCAGGTTTCCAGAGTCCAAAAGTGTTCCAAGGTTCCTCAGTAGGAAATAGCTGGAGTCCAAAATCCTAGGTTTCCAGGAGTCAGGTCACAGACTGACTGAGGCTTGATTCAGGAGCACTGATTGTTCAGCTGAGGCTGCTTAAGAAGCAAGAGAGAAGAATCAGGGCGGGAACATGAAAACTGGAAACTCCATATTAACTGAGGGCAAGAACTGCAGAAAGACAGAAAGCAAAATGGCCGACGAACAAACTGAGTTTCAAGGAACATGTCAAAAGAGACAAAGAACCTTACATTACTCCCCCTTTAGGGACAACCTCCGGATGACCTCAGACCAGGCTTGTCAGGGTACCTCTGATGAAACTGGCGGAGCAGGCGAGGAGCATTTACATTATTGACTGGCTCCCATGAGTTGTCCTCCACTGGGTAGCCCTGCCATTTAATCAGATATTGCAACTGATTTCTGTACAACCTGGAATCTAGAATCCTTTCCACCATAAATTCTTCCTGACCATCGACTAGCACTGGGTCAGGGCAAGGAGAAGAACGTCCAGGAAACGTATTGGGTGTTGCAGCCTTTAGTAGGGATACATGAAAGACAGGGTGGATTCTCATAGTTCTGGGCAGTTGAAGACGACAAGCAACGGCACTTATAATCTTATTGATCTTATAAGGTCCAATGTACTTATGTCCCAATTTAGACGATGGAATCTTTAATTTAAGATTTCTGGTTGACAGCCAGACCAAATCTCCTACCTTGAAAGCTGGTGCAGGTTTACGAAATGTATCTGCTGCTTTCTTGTACCTTTCCTGAGCCAATTCTAGATTTTCCTTTAGAAGATCCATATTCTTTTGTAAAGAAGTGATTCTTTCAGCCACTGCTGGCAAGGGCGTATCTATGGGAAATCGAGGAAGAATGTTAGGATGATAACCTAGATTGGAGTAAAAAGGAGACTGTTTAGTGGAGGCGCTCTGAGAGTTGTTATAAGAGAACACAGCCAGTGGAAGTAGATCCACCCAATCATCCTGTAGGTGGCAGATAAAGCAGCGGAGATACTACTCCAGGGTCTGATTGGTTCGTTCTGTCTGTCCATTAGTCTGGGGATGAAAAGCAGAAGAAAGGTTTACTTTAATGTCCAATGCATGCACAGAAATTTTGCCAAAACCTTGAAGTGAATTGCACCCCTCGATCCGAAATGACCTCATCCGGTACTCCATGTAAGCGAAACACATTCTTAATCATTAATTCTGATGTCTGTTTTGCAGTGGGTAAGCCGACACAAGGGATAAAATGAGCTGCCTTTGTTAGACGGTCAACCACCACTAGAATGGTGTTCTTCCCTTGAGAGGTTGGTAATTCCACAATGAAGTCCATAGAAATGGATCCCCACGGGCGGGACGGGGTGGGAAGAGGTTGTAACAGACCAGTTGGTGAGGAGCGAGGTGTTTTGCATCTTGCACAGACTTCACATGAAGTGACATAGTTTAAAACATCCTTCCTGCAAGTGGGCCACCAAAAGAAACGAGAAAGAAATTCCTGTGTCTTTAGAATTCCTCTATGCCCAGCTATCTTGGAATCGTGGATGAGTTGCAATACTCTCAATCTGACTGTTTCAGGTATATACAGACGTTGTCCCTGAATCCACACACCATTCTTAAAAACAAGACTTACGTCCCTTGGGGTTGAGCCAACAAAGAATCCGCATGGTATGCTTCCTTGATGTCCTTAAGTAGGTCTTGATTATGAATCACTCCCAGGAATCTAGAGTCAGGAAGAATAGTCTGAGGAGGAGTAAGTGGACGTGTCTCTGCTGAATGAATCCTAGAGAGTGCATCAGCCTTTCCATTGCGCGATCCTGGTCTATAAGAAATGACAAAATTAAATTGGTTTAGGAAAAGATTCCAGCGAGCCTGGCGAGGAGTCAGGCACTTAGCCGACCTGATAAATTCAAGGTTACGATGGTCTGTCAGGACGACTATTTGCTGTGCAGCACCCTGAAGAAGGTGTCTCCATTCCTTGAAGGCGGCAATAATGGCCAACAATTCTCTATTGCCCACATCGTAGTTCCTCTCAGCTGAAGACAACTGCTGGGAAAAGAAGGCACAGGGATGCAAGACATTCTTCTCACCTGTTCTCTGAGAGAGTATAGCTCCAACGGCACAGTCTGAAGCATCCACCTCTTGTCACGCGGTCTTATGATATGTGTACGATGTCAGTAAACTATTCTTAAAAGAACAACACTCTATACAACATATAGATTAGCAACATCAGCATGTAAATATAGAATAGATTTACCTGACACGATATCCGTTGAACTCAGGGTTAATCTTGAGGACTTGATACACTGTCACAGGAAAGAGGAGGACCGGGGGTCTAACCTGACCCTAAACTGGGGTCCTAACTAATCCCTCACCTTGGAGGTACTGATAATGGTTCAGAGGTCCAAGTCTCCAGCCTAACCCTGTCTCCTATCAGTCCCTGAACCCTGTAATCAGTCCTAAGAAGGATTCTGATTACCACCAAAGGGATATGGGCTGATCTCTGCTAAATACACAGATTAGACATATAAGACAGACTGGAGAAAACACAGACTTGCATACACACTCAAACACAGAAGGAACATAAATGATCTGGGATATTAAACTCTAAGCAAGGTGAGCTTAAAACAACTAAGGAGCTCTTTAACTTAAGTCTATACAGATGCAATCCTATCTGTGGTCTGCATGAAGAATTTCACTGGCAACTCCCAACACAGACAACCAGAGATTTAAAGGAAACCAATCAACAAATAATTAATTGCAGCCGGGAGAAACTGCACCCAGTCCCAGAACTGAGCACAGACAGAATTAACTCCCTAACTGCCAAACACAAAGAAACAGCAACTCAGCTGTGAGAAGTCAGAATGTGCAACCGCGACGATCTTCGTGGCGATGCACACATGACAGTACCCCCCCTTCTACGAGGGGCCTCCGGACCCTCAGGGCCAGGTTTGCCCGGGTGAGTTCTGTGGAAGGTCCGCACCAAACGATCTGCGTTAATGTCAGACGCAGGACCCACGTCCTCTCCTCTGGACCATACCCCTTCCAATGCACCAAGTACTGAAGGAACCGGCGATTCAGACGTGAGTCAATGATCTTTGACACTTGAAACTCCAAGTTACCATTGACCACCACTGGAGGAGGAGGTAGAGGTGATGGTATGACTGGTGCCACGTACCTCTTAAGTAATGACTTGTGGAACACATTGTGGATTTTAAACGTAGGAGGGAGGTCCAGACGAAATGCCACAGGATTAATTATGGAACTGATCCTGTACGGCCCGATGAATCTGGGACCCAGCTTCCAGGAGGGAACTTTAAGTTTTATATTCCTGGTAGACAACCATACCAGATCGTTCACATTAAGATCTGGACCAGAAACTCTCCTCCTATCAGCCATACGTTTATAACGGTTCCCCATAGCACTCAGATTATTCAATACACCTCTCCACACTGAAGCAAGTGACGACGAGAAACGCTCCTCCTCAGGAACCCCAGAAGGGCCCCCCCCATTGAATGTACAAAACTGGGGATGAAAACCATATGCCCCAAAAAACGGGGACTTACCAGTGGACTCGCTCCGCCTGTTGTTAAGAGCGAACTCTGCCAGAGGCAAGAAAGAAGACCAGTCCTCCTGGTTCTCTGAGACAAAACACCGAAGATAAGTCTCTAGGCTTTGATTCAGACGCTCTGTCTGACCATTGGTCTGCGGATGAAAAGCCGAGGAAAATGACAATTGCATCCCCCGACGTAAACAAAATGCCCTCCAAAACTTGGACACAAACTGAGACCCCCTATCTGACACCACATCAGAAGGCAACCCATGAAGTCTCACAATCTCCCCAATGAACACCTGCGCCAGAGTTTTAGCATTAGGGAGGGCAGGAAGAGCAATGAAATGTGCCATCTTACTGAACCTGTCAACAACCACCAGTATGACAGTCTTCCCTGACGACTGAGGAAGGTCCGTGATGAAGTCCATAGACAAATGAGTCCATGGACGCTCCGGAAGTTTCAAGGGTAAGAGGGTCCCAGACGGACGGGTATGAGGGGTCTTAGAGCGAGCACAAACCCCACAGGACGCGACAAAAGTTAAAACATCTTTATTAACGTTAGGCCACCAAAACCGGCGAGAAAGGAGATCTAAAGTAGCCTTACTCCCTGGATGTCCTGCTAAAGCAGAATTATGATGTGCCTCAATAACCTTTTGTCTCAACTGATTTGGGACAAACAGTCTCCCTGGAGGTCCTGCAGGGGCGTCCCCCTGAGCCTCTAACACCTCCTCCTCAAGCTCAGAACATACAGCCGACACTACCACCCCCTCCTGAAGGATAGGAATCGGGTCATCCATTTTCCCGGCCCCTGGGAAACTGCGAGACAAGGCATCCGCCTTAACATTCTTAGATCCAGGGCGATAAGTGACAACAAAATTAAACCTGGTAAAAAACAACGACCATCGAGCTTGTCTGGAATTCAGACGCTTAGCAGATTCCAAATACAGCAGGTTCTTGTGATCAGTAATGACGGTGACCGGGTGGACTGCCCCCTCCAAAAAGTGACGCCATTCTTCAAAAGCCAACTTAATGGCCAAAAGTTCCCTATTGCCGATATCATAATTCCTTTCGGTGGACGACAATTTTTTAGAAAAGAAAGCGCACGGATGCCATTTACCAGGGGACGGACCCTGGGACAATATTGCACCCACCCCTACGTCAGACGCGTCCACCTCCACAACGAACGGCTGTGAAGCATCTGGTTGGATGAGAACGGGTGCCGAAGCAAAACATTTTTTCAAAGAGGAAAAAGCTTGGCAAGCTTTGTCCGACCATTTAGAAAAATCCGTCCCTTTTCTTGTCATGTCAGTGAGAGGTTTGACAACAGATGAGAAATTACAAATAAATTTCCGGTAGTAGTTAGCAAACCCCAGAAAACGCTGCAGAGCCTTAAGATCCTCTGGCTGATCCCATTCAAGCACTGCTCTCACCTTTTCAGGGTCCATACGGAAACCGGAGGCTGACACCAAGAAACCCAAAAACTGAAGTTCCTGTACGGCGAATACACACTTTTCCAGTTTGGCGTATAGTTTATTGTCTCGCAAGATCTGCAACACCTGTCTCACATGCTCCTGGTGAGACACAAGATCTGGTGAGTAAATTAAAATGTCATCCAAATATACGACCACAAACAGCCCCACCAGATGACGAAAAATGTCATTAACAAAATGTTGGAATACTGCTGGTGCAGTAGTCAGACCAAAAGGCATGACTAGGTTCTCATAATGTCCCTCCGGCGTGTTAAACGCCGTTTTCCACTCATCCCCCTCTTTTATTCTAATCAGATTATACGCCCCCCTGAGATCCAATTTAGAGAACCATTTGGCGCCAACAATTTGATTGAAGAGATCAGGAATCAGAGGGAGTGGATACGGATCTCGAACAGTAATCCGATTAAGTTTCGCGGAAATCCAAGCAAGGGCGTAGGCCTCCATCTTTTTTCTTCACAAAGAAGAACCCCGCGGCCACTGGGGAAGATGAAGGTCTAATATGCCCTTTGGCCAGACTTTCCGAAATATAATCTTTCATAGCCTGCCTCTCAGGACCAGAAAGGTTATATAACCTAGCTTTAGGTAACTTAGCATCAGGAAGGAGATTAATAGAGCAGTCATACACACGATGAGGAGGCAACTCCTGACACCCCTCCTCAGAGAACACATCCCCAAAGTCCTCCAAAAAAGGAGGCAAAGTACTAGGCACGACCGCACTGATGACTGTGTTCATGCAGTTACTTTTGCAAAACTCACCCCATTGGCTTATATCTCTGGACTGCCAATTAATCACAGGGTTATGTTTAACCAACCAAGGAAGTCCCAACACAATAGGAGTAGGTAGACCCTCCAACACATAACAAGATAATAGTTCCCTATGTATTGCCCCTACCCGAAGGTCAATGTTATGAACCTCATGAACAAAGCTACCTTGGCCGAGAGGCCTGGCGTCAATGGAGAATATAGGGATCGGTTTGACCAATACACTCAGATGCATACCTTGAGCCTGAGCAAACTGAGCGTCAACCAGATTAGCCCCGGACCCACTATCAAGAAGAACAGAAAATCTCTCCACTCTCGTACCAACCACCACCTCCACTGGTACAAGGAACTGAGAAGAACTAGCGGACGAAATACATACTCCCAGGTTGTCGTCCACCACACAACCTGGGATTAACAGTTTTCCGGCGACTTTTTGCTCAACAAGGCACGGGATGGACATCCCCCAACAAAATGTCCCTCTTTCCCGCAGAAGAAACACCTTCTAGTCCTGCGGCGTACCGCCAATCCCCTCCTACGAAATGATGTCCCTCCCAACTGCATAGGCTCCTCCGAACAGACAAGGGGAACCTCAACATAAGGGACTTTAGTAGTAGGTGGAGTAACAACAGGGGGCGGAGTTACCTCGCACCTCTCCCGGAGCCGTCTATCAGTACGGATAGCTAGGGCCATAGCAGCCTCCAGTGATGGAGGAGAATCATACTGAGCCAAAACGTCCTTTAATTTGTCAGAAAGCCCATGACAAAACTGGCTTCTAAGAGCTGGGTCATTCCACTGAGTATCTGTGGCCCATCTACGGAACTCAGAAGCAAATTCCTCCGCCGGACGATCTCCCTGCTGTATCTTACGTAATTTTGTCTCAGCAAGAGAGACTCGATCTGGGTCATCATATACCAAACCCAGGGCAGTAAAAAATCGATCTACTGACTGTAGAGCCGGGGATCCCGGAGGAAGGGAGAAGGCCCAGGATTGAGGGTCCCCTTGTAGGAGCGAGATAACAATTCCCACTCTCTGCTCTTCACTCCCAGATGATCGAGGCCGAAGCCGAAAATACAATTTACATGCTTCCCTGAAGGTAAAAAATTTGTCTCGCCCACCAGTGAACCTGTCCGGGAGAGCTACTTTAGGTTCAAATCTGGTTTGCTCCGAGGGAGACAAAACTTTGGACTTAATGTCCGTCAGCTCCATGGATAATCCCTGCAACTGCAGAGCCAGCTGGGCTACTGGATCCATGGCAACTGGGAATAATTTTATTGGCCAGTGAAAATGTCACGCGGTCTTATGATATGTGTACGATGTCAGTAAACTATTCTTAAAAGAACAACACTCTATACAACATATAGATTAGCAACATCAGCATGTAAATATAGAATAGATTTACCTGACACGATATCCGTTGAACTCAGGGTTAATCTTGAGGACTTGATACACTGTCACAGGAAAGAGGAGGACCGGGGGTCTAACCTGACCCTAAACTGGGGTCCTAACTAATCCCTCACCTTGGAGGTACTGATAATGGTTCAGAGGTCCAAGTCTCCAGCCTAACCCTGTCTCCTATCAGTCCCTGAACCCTGTAATCAGTCCTAAGATGGATTCTGATTACCACCAAAGGGATATGGGCTGATCCCTGCTAAATACACAGATTAGACATATAAGACAGACTGGAGAAAACACAGACTTGCATACACACTCAAACACAGAAGGAACATAAATGATCTGGGATATTAAACTCTAAGCAAGGTGAGCTTAAAACAACTAAGGAGCTCTTTAACTTAAGTCTATACAGATACAATCCTATCTGTGGTCTGCATGAAGGATTTCACTGGCAACTCCCAAACAGACAACCAGAGATTTAAAGGAAACCAATCAACAAATAATTAATTGCAGCCGGGAGAAACTGCACCCAGTCCCAGAACTGAGCACAGACAGAATTAACTCCCTAACTGCCAAACACAAAGAAACAGCAACTCAGCTGTGAGAAGTCAGAATGTGCAACCGCGACGATCTTCGTGGCGATGCACACATGACACCTCTATTATGAAGGCAAGCTCGGGGTTGGGATGTACTAAGATAGGTGCAGTGGTAAATTTATCCTTTAAACAGGAAAATGCTTCCTGCGCTTGCTGGGTCCAGGAGAACCTAGACTGTTTCCGGGTAAGTTGGGTGATAGGTGACACTACCTCAGAGAAATTCCTAATGAAACGTCTATAGAAGTTGGCAAACCCGATGAAGCGCTGTACCTCCTTCACATTTCTAGGAATTGGCCAATCCTTGATGGCTTGGGTCTTGCTTCCATCCATACTAATCCCTTGCGTAGATAGTACATACCCCAGAAATTGAATTTCGGTCCTATGGAATTCACACTTTTCAAGTTTGATGTAGAGATGGTTTTGTCTTAGGCGTTCTAAGACCATTCTCACATGTCCATGATGTTCCTCTGTGGAGTTAGAAAAAATTAGAATATCATCCAGATAAATCACCACAAATGTATCTAGGAGATCCCTGAAGATGTCATTCACCAAGTGTTGGAAAGTGGCTGGGGCGGTACTCAGACCAAAAGGCATAACTAGATATTCAAAGTGTCCATAGCGTGACCTGAATGCAGTCTTCCATTCATCCCCAGGTCTAATACGGACCAAGTTATAGGCCCCACGGAGATCCAGTTTAGAGAAAATTTTGGCGTGCCGCACTCTCTCCAACAACTCAGGGATTAAAGGCAATGGATAACGGTTTCTAATAGTAACCTTATTGAGTTCCCTATAGTCTATGCAGGGTCTCAGAGATCCATCTTTCTTCTTCACAAAGAAGATGGGTGCACCTGCGGGAGATGAAGAGGGGCGTATGAAGCCTTTGGCTAGATTTTCATCTATGTAGTCCTTCAAAGCTTTTAGCTCGGGCCCCGCTAGGGGTAGATCTTACCAAAAGGTATCTCGGCTCCAGGCAATAATTCGATTGGACAATCATATGGACGGTGAGGAGGAAGCTGATCAGCGTTCTTCTTGTCACATAAATCCACATAGTCCTGGTATACAGCTGGTAGTTCAGGAACTGACATGGTTCCTTTAAGAACAGAGCAAGCTGAAACTCCTTGACTCATCTGTTTCTCCGGAAAGTGTAATTCCTTGGTCTCCCAGTTAATCGTAGGATTCTGCGCCTGTAGCCATGGTAGCCCTAGAATAATGGGAAAGTGGGGAGAAGAGATAAGCATAAAAGACATTTTCTCCTGATGATCTTTACCCATAAGGACCCTCAAAGGCTCTGTTTCCTGATCCACTGGTCCAGAGGTCAGCAGGGAGCCATCCACAGTCTCCATCTGTACTGGAGTAGCCTTCTTCACTGAACGTATCCCCTGTTTCAGAGCAAAGGAGATATCCATAAAATTTCCACTTGCTCCTGAGTCGATCATAGCAGAGCTAGACACCCAGACTGAGTCAACCCAGAGTTTGATGGAAAGGAAGCAATGAGAATTGTTTCTTTTACAACTCAGCTGGGACACCGCTGAGGAAACTTGAAAAATGGCAGCGTTTACACAGTCATTGTCCCCAGAACTAACAGAGTTTAAGTCCGAGAAATCAAGATCTCTTGCAGCAGATCTCTCTGGAGCCTGAGGCTCGGACATGACAGAGCTCCTCTCGCAACACTCACAGTGAATGACTGCTGCAGTAGTGTTACGAGAACGGCTGGGGCAGTTTATAATGAAGTGCCCTGACTTACCACAGTAAAAACATAGATTTTCCTTTATACGATGTTCTTTGCGTGCATCACTAACCCGTCTTTGTAAAGAGTCCACCTGCATGGGTTCAGGTTCTGGTTCCCTTGTGATCCTACTCAAAGGTTCCTTAGCTGAGGAGGGAGGTAGGAAAAGGTTAGTGCGATTGCTTTCGAACCATCTCTCTTGCCTGCGTTCAGTCAGACGAGTATCAATACGGATACAATAGTTAATAAAGTCACCTAACGCAGTGGGAGGGTCGGCACGAGCAAGTTCATCCTTAATCAGTGGAGACAACCCTTTCCGAAAAATAGATTTTTTGGCGGAAGTGTCCCAAGTGGTATCAAGAGCCCATCTCCTGAAATCCAAGGCATATTCGGCTACTGAACGCTTACCTTGGCACAAAGTTAACATGGCTGCTTCAGCTGTTGCACCTCGATTGGGGTCATCAAACACCTGCCCCATGGCTGAAATAAAAGCATCAAGGTGATTCAAACAATCATCCTCAGTCTCAATCAGAGGGTTTGCCCACATCAAAGCCTTATTGGTAAGCAACATGATTATAGTAAGCACTTTAGATCGTTCAGTGGGAAATTGTGAAGCATGTGCAGAGAAAAATAGATTGCATTGGTTAATAAATCCCCTGAATTTCTCATGTTCACCGCCAAAACGAAAAGGAGGTAACTTGGGGATCCCAGAATTCGGGGTTATGGCAGGAGCCTGGGCTCGTTCCTCTAGAGCCTCAATCCTGGCTCGTAATTCCTGGGTAGTTTGTCCAAACACTTGCAAATTATGGACTAGAAAATAGTTTACCGCACACTCAATTGGAATTTTTGTAAGGTGAATATAGATTTATTAATGGACAATCAAAATATAGAGGCAAAGCAAGAAACATAAAGCGACATTTGTGTCAACGTTTCGGTTCGCCCGGAACCTTATTCATGAAGTCGCTGTGGAACAAGAGACACAAAATAAATAACACAAAACAAATATAGTGGAAATTATGATGGTGATTCAAAGCACACTTCTCCAGAGAAGATAGAAAGAACACAGTGATTGACAAAAAATTCTTTACATATATACAGATATACAGTTTATATACAGTTGTACAAATTGATCCAAAAGGCATACTGTGGCTCAAGAGATTAGAGAGAATTTATTACCTTAGTCCAAGAGAATTTGGTGGATGAGTGCACAGGGCTAGGTAAGAGCCCGAATATGGAGGAAACTGTAAATAATAGTGGTAGAGTTAAAAACTATGTAGTGAAACAGTATTAATCAGAAAAAGGTAGTCTAATACCTTTATCAAAAGCCTTGGGGAAATGAGGTGGAAGTCTCAGTTGCGATCTGTAATGAGGTATCAGTATGAGACTTAATGTGGCTATATACAGTGCAGTTTTAGTGGAGCCCCAATCGAAGTAAAAAAGGTACCTGTTGTTATTGTTGTCTGGGATTTAGCCCACAAATGAATCGAAGGGATTACAATCCTGAAATGATTAAAAGGCTGAACTATAATCTAATGTGGACCATGGAAATAGTAGAGGTGGGATTCTATGGAGCATACCTGGCAGTCAGTTCTTATAGGGAAGGCCCAAGGGGCAGGAATTGTTTCCAACCTAAGGATAAATGATGTGCTGTTGTAAAGATTGCTACCAAATTGCGGCTTCTCGTTAGAAATAGTGGAGCCCATATATGGGTGTAAAGCCTACCTGGCTGGCGTCTAAGCTGTGGAATGAGCGGCGCTCCCGCGCCTTGCTGTGGCTGGACTGCAACGTGGGTACATGGGAAGCGCTTGTTAAAGCGCCAAACCGGAAGTGGGACTCCCGGACCGGAAGTGACGCGTCGAGATGGGCAAACTGATGTAGGACATGCGCAGTAGCATAATAGGTGGAAGGAGGCAAGCATAAGAGATGTTGGACATGCGCAGTGGCGCATCGGGGTGCTGATAGTATAAAATTATCTGAATAAAGCGTGTGTTGTTTGGAGGTGATAGTAGGTAGTACAGGACATGCGCTGTGGTAAATGGTATCTGGGCTAATGTCGATGAGACAATGTTAGGTGAGCTCAACTATATGCAAATCATTTATATATATAGAGGGATATTCTACAATTCAGTTCAGAATAAGAGTGGGGCGTGCCCAGTATAGGGCTTTGAAAATATTGAAAATATAAATATAAATGAAAAATTGAAAAAATGAAAAATTGAGAAAACGAAAAAAATGAAAAAAATGAAAAAAATGAAAAAAAAAAAAAAAAAAATGAAAAAAATGAAAAAAAAATGAAAAAAATGAAAATAAAAAATGAAATGAAAAAATGAAGTGAAAAAATGAGGAAAATGAAAAGATGAAAAAATTAAAATGACTAAATAAATCAGAAAATGGGAAAAAAATTACTCTTGTTGAGGACTCGGGGTCAAGCGGTCAGGGACTTATGGCAGATACCCGGGTCAGGAGTAAAACTCACCTGTAGATGGGGAGTTATCGGGTCTGTGAAGGAAATAAATACCGTCAATACAGAGTATAGGAAGTTTATAATAAAAGATCTATTTCTCTATTTAATCCCTTTGGGGCTAGAGTATCTAGCTTATGTATCCAGTAAGTTTCTCTTAATTTTAACAGTTTGACATGGTCACCACCTCTCCTCGGGCGTGGAACCCCTTCTATGACCTGAAATTTGATCTGGGCGACTGAGTGTCTGAATTTGGTAAAGTGGTCCGGTAGTGGAAGCCAATTTTTTTGGCACCGGATGGTAGATTTATGCCCGGCTATGCAGTCTTTAATGTGTTGGGTAGTCTCCCCAATGTATAAGAGGCCGCATGGGCACTTGATAAGGTACACAACAAAGTTAGAATTACAGGTGAAGAAACCTTTTATTGGAAAAGACTTGCCAGTCCTCGGGTGTGTGAGATGGTCTGATTTGATAACGTTAGAACAGGCTGCACAATTTAAGCATGGGAATGTCCCGTGTTTCCGGGGGGCTAAGAGCCTTTGGTTGTTTGTGGGAAGAGCACTGCCAATATCTGCATTAACTAGCCTATCTCTAACATTAGGAGCCCTTTTTTTGCACATCAATACCGGTGCATCGAATGATTCGATGTTCGGGTACGCCCTGGATAACAGGGGCCAGTGTTTTTTGATGATGGAATAGGCTTTTGGCATAAGGGGGTGGTAAGAATGTACAAAAGGCACCCTATCTTTCGGAATGGTAGGTGGTCGTGGGGACGGTGGTGTAATGGCCCGTATTTTTTCTTCCTGTAATAGCCGTGTAGGGTAGTGACGGTCCCTAAATTTCTGTGCCATTGTGTCAAGTCTAGTTTCAAGTATGTCTTTATCTGACACAATCCTGCATACTCTACTCAGTTGGGATCTTGGCAAGCTATTTCTGGTTGAGCGAGGATGACAGCTGGAATAGTGTAGAAGGTTGTTCCTATCAGTTGGTTTGTTGTAAAGGTCAGTTGATAGGTTACCATGTGTATCAAGCAAAACCTTGGTATCGAGGAAAGGGATAGAATCAGTATCATAGGTCAGAGAGAATTGCAGTTCAGAAAAAATGGAATTGAGGTATGCATGGAATTCTAATAAGGTGGTGGTTGAACCGGTCCATATAAAGAAGATATCGTCTATGTATCGCTGATAACCGAGTGCATGACGGATAAATAGGTCGCTAGGGTATATGTATGTTTGTTCAAATGAGTTCATATACGCATTTGCATAAGCGGGCGCAACATTAGCTCCCATTGCGGTGCCGCATTTCTGTACATAGTAGGTGTCCTCGTACAGAAAATAATTCTCATGCAGTACCAGATATAACAAATCCAGACACAGTTGGACTGAGTTGGTGGATAAATCTGATGTTTCCAAAAGGGTCTTAACTGCCTCAATTCCTTTATCATGAGCTATTGATGTATACAAACTGTTAACATCAAGGGTCACAAGGACACTACCTGGTGGTGTCGGCCCCAATTGTTGGATGACTCTCAGAAAATGTCCTGTGTCGAGGAGGAATGATCTGGTTTGTTTAATGTAAGGCGTTAGAATCTTCTCCAGAAATATTGATAATGGAGATAATATTGAATCTGTAGAGGCTACAATGGGTCTGCCAGGTGGATTGTGGAGTGATTTATGTATTTTTGGCAGAATGTAGAAGACGGGGGTAATGGGATGACAATTAGTTAGAAAAGTGACCGTCTGTTGATCTATGATATCCTGATCATAGTAAGTTTAAGTAAATCTTTGATCTTGTTGGCAATGGCAAAGACAGGGTCACTAGGTATCCGGAGGTAGGTGTCCTGATCTGACAGTTGTCTATTAATCTCCCGCATATAGTCATTACGATTCATTACAACAATTGCTCCGCCCTTGTCTGCTGGTTTTATTATTATATCCCTATTCTTACCGAGAGTGTTAAGGGCCTGTTTTTCAAGAATAGTCAGGTTGGAATGTGGAGGAAAGAGGCCTAATTGTGCTTGATGGGAAAGTGATTTCATATCACGATCTACTAGTGATATAAAAGTCTCTGTAGCGTGATAGACATGTGGAGGCGAAAATCTACTTCGATTACGGAGGCCAAAATTAGAGATGGATAGCTCAGGCCTAGATACATCCCGTGTGGGTAATGTATCGTTGGAAGCAGGTATGAGACCAAATTATGATTAGTGAGGTCCTGTAGGCTTGCAAAACGGGTCTTTATAGTCTGTATATCTGCAAGGATTGTATCAGTCACTCCGCAAAGCTCCTTTATGCGGGCCTCCATCTTCCAGATCTTTTAAGGCAGAAGTGCTGGAAGGAGAAGAGAAAAGGAAAAAAAAAAAAAATAGTGTTTACCTGTGGTAACACTCCAGAGTAACATTTAAGGGAATGCGCTCACCTGGAATGGTTGTGAGAAGTCACAACCACTGTCATCACATAAGGTATTAAACGGACATCTGATATCCACAGTCACAGCAGACACGGCTTTCCCAGACCCAGCAGACACTAAACATTGGCTCCTGAATCTTGTCATGTATAGTGTACAGTTCCTATAGCGTCTTGTGCTTGGGTGCGAGGAAAACACATGAGACACAGGTTGATATGAAATGACTTGTATTACTTCATACAAGCATGCAGAAAAGGTCACACAGTTTGCAGGAACAGAGGCAGGAGACACAGCAGGCCAGAGTAACTTCAAGCTCTACAATAACTCTCCAAAGCAGGTTCAGGATCTCTTCTCTGTACCGTAATTCCTCTGCAAACATGGATTCACCAAACAGCAGGTTTTCAAAGTCCAAAAGTGTTCCAAAGTTCCTCAGTAGGGAATAGCTGGAGTACAAGTCCAAGGTTTCCAGGAGTCAGGTCACAGACTGACTGAGGCTTGATTCAGGAGCACTGATTGTTCAGCTGAGGCTGCTTAAGAAGCAAGAGGAGAGAATCAGGGCGGGAACATGAAAACTGGAAACTCCATATTAACTGAGGGCAAGAGCTGCAGAAAGACAGAAAGCAAAATGGCCGACGGAAAACTGAGTTTCAAGGAACATGTCAAAAGAGACAAAGAACCTTACAGCGGCGCACCCACGCTTTGCCTCCTGCTGCTGGCGTGCTCCGTGAATGGGGCTGGAGGTTTTTATGCCATGGCGTGGCGCCCCAGCCAGAGGCGATGTGTGCTACCTGTAACGGCGCCAGGTTAGGATATGTCCTGAGTCGGGGCAATATGCCAGAGCCATGACCCCAGAGGTGACACGTGACCAGGTGCAGGGGATGTTGTGGGCCGGAGTCATAGGCCAGGAAAATGTCTCAGGAAGTGACGTGGGGTCACGGAGACCAGTGTTACAACCGCATGTTCTGATGATTGTCATGGGCACTGTTATCATGGAGGTGCTTCTCCAATGTGATGGTATTAGAGTGACCAATGTTGTGAGTGATACGGCCATTGCATAGTGAACAAATGCCTGACACCAGAGTATCAGTGTTAGGGTTCAAGTTCCCAATGCTGCACAGGGGGAATCTCGAGCCATTCCCGCTGCGGTCCCCCATCCGTCTCCAGCCACAGTGGAGCCTGCTCAGCAGAGACGTTGTTCCCAGCGTCTTGATTGGTCTAATGCTGTGCAGAGACTTGCTGCTGCCCCTCCTGGATCTTCTATTATAACCAGTGCTGGAGCAGACGTCTTTAGGACGAAGTCCTGCGTTTCCCCTTCTGAGCATGCCCAGAGTAAGATCTCTCATTGGAAATCAGGGGTCACATGTTCAGGTACTGCAGCAGCTCCTATTGGTCCGCCAGGAAGGTCCTGAAACTACATGTGTTTTGGAACAGTTTCTCATTGGTCCTTTTTCTGGCAGGTCCTGTAGCTGTTACTATAAAAGGGTGGCATGGCTGGGCCGCCATGCGCTAGTATCAAATCTGTTACGTGCTTGCGACAGTGAGGTCATGTATGCATGTGGTTAGGTCTGGCTGAAATAAGCCCCTAGAATACCGACACCTCCGGTGAGGAGATTGTATGCACGTGTTCAGGGCTCGGCTGAAAACGCCATTAGAATACCGGCTACTCCGGTGAGGAGATTGTTGCTTGTGTTCTGACTGCATGACCTCAGACTGCAATCCGCTTAGCAGTTATCTGTGTATCCCTGTGAGTCTAACAGGACACAGTCTTTTTCTCAGCGGCTCTGTGACGCAACAGGGTTCGCTTTCTAACGCTGGTTCAGCGCCCTAGCGTTTTACTTTGCGGCGCACTGAAGCTAAGTGAGTTCGTACTTATCGCCATATAGCGCTGTGGCATTCCCGTTAGCGGCTCTGGGGATTAACAGAGTTTGCACTAACTGCCACAGCGCGCTACGGCGTTTATCTTAGCGACTCTGCGGGATAACAGAGTTCACTACCTTCGCCATCTTACTAGCAACGGGTTCGCCTGCACGGTGGACCCCGGGCTGCGAACGCACCTCTCTACAATATCTATTAGGTGCGTTCTACAGACCCAAACATAATACTAGCACCAGGGTCTGGCTAGTAAAATGGCGGACGACCAGCGTCTACGGCAGTTCATCCAGCAGCTGGAGGGTAGGTTGGCGGCTCTCGAGCGCACAACCTCAGCTGTGGATGTGACCACAGTCGCTGTTCAGGCTGCTAGCACAGCGGCAGCCAGTTTGTCCTCCAACACCTCTGCTCCGACCTTGTCCCATCTTCCGCTTCCAGACAAGTTTTCTGGCGATGGCAAACATTGTCGGGGATTCGTGAGTCAGTGCTCTATACAACTCGAGCTTCTGGCTGCACGTTTTCCCACAGAGCGGGCACAAGTGGGTTTCATAGTGTCACTTCTGTCGGGCAGAGCTTTGGAATGGGCAACGCCGCTGTGGGAGCATGACGATCGCGTGGTGCGGAGTGCTCCTCGGTTTCTGGAGGCTCTTAAAAAGGTCTTTTTAGGCCCTCAGGTCACCCACGATTCAGCGCTCCAACTGCTGACAATGTCACAGGGTTCGAGCTTGGTCAGTCAGTTTTCAGTCCAATTTCGAACTCTGGCCTCCGAGTTAGAGTGGCCGGATAAGGTCCTTATACCGGTATACTGGGGAGGTCTGGCTGACCATGTAAAGGACGCCTTGGCCACCAGGGAGATTCCTGCCTCACTGGAGAAGCTTATCTCCATATCTACCCGCATCGACCTTCGCTTTCACGAGCGGAGGTTGGTTCGGGCCCAGTGTAAACGGAGGTTTCGGCTAGCTCCCACCTTTGCCAAACCTCTAGAATCTCCCATTCAGGCGCCCAACTCCCCGGAGGCCATGGAGGTTGTTCGAACGGGACCTAAGTCTCGGCCCGCTCGAATCTCCGTGGTTTGTAACAATTGTCAGCAGTTAGGACATTATGCCAATAGATGTCCCCAGCGATCGGGAACACGATCGCGTCTAGTGACCATGGGAGGAGGTTCACTAGAGTCAGCAGCATTCGCCTCCAAGCTGTCCTTTAAAGGGACAATCTCTTTTGGTCCATCCACTCTAACAGTTGAGCTTTGTGTGGATTCTGGAGCAGAAGGGAACTTTATGTCCTCTGCTTTTGCTCTTCGTCACAGAATACCTCAGTTGATGCTTGCCAAACCGGTGACTGTTCGAGTGGTGAATGGCTCCATACTGCCCTCACTGATCACACATCAGACAATCCCTCTCACATTAGCTATGTCTCCTTCCCATCAGGAGATTATTTCTTTCCTTGTCCTTCCTGAGGGTATAGATGAGGCTCTGCTAGGAGTACCCTGGCTTCGTCTTCACTCCCCACATATTGAGTGGTCCTCTGGGAAGATACGGGGTTGGAGTGAGTCTTGTAGAGGTAGATGTGTGAGGGAGTGTGTTCAGGTTGCTACTACAGGGATACCCGCAGATCTCACTTCCCTGCCCAAGTGCTATTGGTCCTATGTAAATGTGTTCTCCAAAAAGGCTGCGGAGACGCTTCCGCCTCACCGCCCTATGACTGTCTTATTGACCTCTTGCCTGGAGCAGAACCTCCCCGGGGAAGGGTCTATCCTCTCTCTCCCGGAGACGGAGGCTATGTCCCAATACATTCAGGAAAATCTGGCATGAGGGTTCATTAGGAAGTCAGTGTCACCTGCTGGGGCAGGGTTCTTCTTTGTGCAAAAGAAGAACGGAGAATTACGTCCCTGCATAGATTACAGGGGTCTTAACGCCATTACCATTAAGAATAAATACCCACTGCCTTTAATTTCTGAGCTCTTTGATAGGCTCCGGGTAGCAAGGGTATTTACCAAATTAGACCTGCGGGGTGCTTATAACCTGATTCGCATCCGCGAGGGGGACGAGTGGAAGACGGCTTTTAATACCAGGGATGGGCACTATGAATATCTGGTGATGCCCTTCGGGCTCTGTAATGCCCCAGCCGTTTTCCAAGACTTTGTCAATGACATCTTCCGGGATATGCTTTCAACCTCGGTCGTGGTCTATCTGGATGATATTCTCATCTTCTCTCCAGATATTGACTCCCACTGGAAAGATGTCTGCAGGGTCTTCGACCTCTTGCGGGCAAATTCCCTTTATGCAAAGTTGGAGAAATGCGTGTTTGAACAGGAGTCTGTTATGATTCGGTAGCTGAGGAGTGCAGGCAAAAAGGCAATACACCAGAGCAGTTGGAATCTATGAGATTGCAGTACCCTGACTAACCACCACAACTAGAGGCAGCCGTGGAGCGTTCCTACGTTGGTCCTAGACGCCTCGTCACAGCCTGAGAAACTAACTACACCTAAAGATAGAAATAGGAAAGCTATCTGCCCCGGAGCAGAACCCCAAAGATAATAGCAAGCCCCCAAACATGTAATGGCGGTTAGACAAGACAAAATACTGACACAGACAGAAAATAGTATGAGCAAACGTTGGGGCCCAACTACCTAAATAGAAAAGGATAGGAAGGGTACTTACTGCAATCCCAAAAAACCCTGAAAGCACCAACTCTACTAATTTCAAAAACACCTGAGATCACACGACCTCTACCACCTAAATTAGCTCTCTGGTGTAACAAAATCAAAACAGCAGCCACTGAAAAAACTGGAAAAAGCAAAAGTACAAACATCAGTGGCTGAACTAAACTGAGAGGGCAAAAAGCCCCCTGAGGGGACCCAGAAGGCCCCCACAGAAGTGCAGGACAAAATGCAAAAATCAAGCACAGAAACAAAAAGAAGAAAATGTCTTATCTGTTAGAAGGAGATGCAGACACGACACAGCAGGCTACAAGGGTAACTGGAATCAAGGATTCAGACCAGAACAATTGGTCACCGGCAACCCTGATGGGAAGGTGACTCCCTTATATAAGACCAGTCAGTAACACCCGATTCCCAGTCCTCACAATCTTCACTGAACAGACCAGTACCGCTTGTAACCACCAGAGGGAGCCTCTGCTCAGAACTCATCTCAAGCCCATTCACAACAGTACCCCCCCCTTGAGGAGGGGTCACCGAACCCTCATTTGAGCAACCAGGTCGGTCAGGATGAGTTCTATGATACGCACGGATGAGTCTCCTAGCATGGATGTCCGAAGCAAACACCCAAGAATTGTCTTCCTGACCATAACCTCTCCACTTAACCAAATACTGGAGTTTCCGTCTAGAAAAACGAGAATCTAATATTTTCTCAACCACATACTCCAGATTGCCCTCAACCAAAACAGGGTCAGGAGGCACAGCAGCAGGAACCACTGGCTCAACAAACCTCTTCAACAAGGACTTGTGGAACACGTTATGGATCTTAAATGTCCCTGGAAGAAGCAAACGAAAAGAAACAGGATTAAGAATCTCCATGATCTTATAAGGTCCAATGAACCTAGGCTTAAATTTAGGAGATGCTACTCTCATAGGAATATTTTTTGAGGACAACCAGACCAAGTCCCCTACTTTAAACCGAGGACCATCAGTCCTATGCCGGTTAGCAAACCGCTGGGCCCTCTCTTGAGAGAGGGACAACCTCTCCACTACCTGGTCCCAAATCTGTTGCATACGCTCCACAACAGAGTCAACACCCGGACAGACAGAAGCCTCCGTCTGTCCCGAAGAAAATCGAGGGTGAAACCCAGAATTACAGAAAAATGGAGACATCAAAGTGGCAGAGCTAGCCCTATTATTAAGAGCAAACTCAGCCAAAGGCAAAAAAGAAACCCAGTCATCCTGATCAGCAGACACAAAGCATCTTAGATAAGTCTCCAATGTCTGGTTTGTTCTCTCAGTTTGACCATTGGTCTGAGGATGAAACGCCGAGGAGAAAGACAATTGAACACCAAGTTTAGAACAAAAGGTCCTCCAAAATCTGGAAACAAACTGGACTCCTCTGTCAGACACAATGTTCTCAGGAATGCCGTGTAAACGAACCACGTGCTGAAGGAACAAAGGCACCAATTCAGAGGAGGAAGGCAACTTAGGCAATGGCACAAGATGTATCATCTTGGAAAACCTATCACAAATCACCCAGATGGCGGTCATTCTCTGAGAAACAGGAAGGTCGGAAATGAAATCCATAGAGATATGGGTCCATGGTCTCTTGGGCACAGGCAATGGCATCAACAAACCACCAGAGCGAGAGCAAGGCTTGGAGCGAGAGCAAGTCCCGCAGGACTGCACAAATTCCCTGACATCACGAGACAAGGTAGGCCACCAAAAGGACCGACTAACCAAGTCTCTGGTACCAAAAATTCCGGGATGCCCAGCCAACGCGGAACAATGAATCTCAGACATCACACTCTTTTTCCACTGGTCCGGGACAAACAATTTTCCAACAGGGCAGCGCTCGGGCCTATCCTCCTGACAGCCCTCCAGAGCAAGTCTCAAATTTGGTGAGATGGCGGAAAGAACTACACCCTCTTTCAAAATAACAGAAGGATCAGATAACTCAGGAGAGTCCGCAAGGAAACTGCTCGAGAGAGCATCCGCCTTAACATTCTTAGTGCCAGGAAGAAAGGAAACCACAAAATTAAAACGTGTGAAAAACAAGGCCCACCTGGCCTGTCTAGGATTGAGTCGCTTGGCAGATTCCAGATAAACCAGATTCTTATGGTCCGTAAGGACCACCACCCGATGTTTGGCTCCCTCCAGCCAATATCTCCACTCTTCAAAAGCCCACTTCATGGCCAATAACTCCTGATTACCCACGTCATAATTACGTTCAGTAGGAGAAAATTTTCGAGAGAAAAAGGCACAAGGATTACTTTTAGAGGTCTCTGGATCTTTTTGGGACAAAACGGCACCTGCCCCAATTTCAGAGGCATCAACCTCCACCTGAAATGGCAGAGAAACATCAGGCTGCCGTAGAACAGGAGCAGAAGTGAATCTCTGCTTAAGTTCCTGAAATGCAGAGACTGCCTCAGGAGGCCAGTTCACCACATCAGAACCCTTTTTGGTCAAATCAGTTAATGGTTTAACAATAACCGAGAAATTACCAATAAATTTACGATAAAAATTGGCGAAACCCAAAAATCTTTGAAGAGCCTTTAATGAAGTAGGTTGGACCCAATCACAGATGGCCTGAACCTTGACCGGGTCCATTTCAATAACAGATGGGGACAAAATGAATCCCAGAAATGAGATCCTCTGTACGCCAAAAAGACACTTTGATCCCTTCACATACAGAGCATTCTCTCTCAAAATCTGGAATACAGTTCGAACATGTTTCACATGAGAGTCCCAGTCATTGGAAAAAATCAAGATATCATCCAAATAAACAATCAGAAATTTATCCACAAAATCCCTGAAAATGTCATTCATGAAGGACTGGAAGACAGAAGGAGCATTAGTGAGCCCAAAGGGCATCACAAGGTACTCAAAATGCCCCTCCGGGGTATTGAATGCCGTCTTCCATTCATCCCCGTGCTTAATGCGAATAAGATTATATGCCCCCCTGAGGTCAAGCTTGGTAAACCAAGTAGCGTTTTTCACCCTGGAAAACAGGTCAGAAATCAAGGGTAACGGGTATTGATATTTCACAGTAATATTGTTCAAAAGACGATAATCAATACACGGCCTTAATGAACCATCCTTTTTGGCCACAAAGAAAAAACCGGCACCTAAGGGTGAAGAGGATGGTCTGATATGACCCTTCTCCAATGATTCCTTGATATAAGACCGCATAGCGTCATGTTCAGGTACAGACAAGTTAAAAAGGCGACCTTTAGGGAATTTACTACCAGGCACTAATTCAATAGCGCAGTCATAGCTCCTATGGGGAGGCAAGGATGCAGATTTACTTTCGCTAAACACATCAGAAAAATCAATCAAAAAGTCAGGAACATCCTGAGCCTGGAGGAAGGCAGAAAAAACAGGAGTGTTGGTATTAACACATTGGCAGCCCCAACTGGTTACAGACACAGATTTCCAATCCAAAACAGGATTATGAGACTGTAACCAAGGGAAACCCAGTACGATAATATCATGCAGATTATACAGAACCAAAAATTTGCAGCTCTCCTGATGATCAGGTTCAACCCTCATTATCACCTGAGTAGAGAACTGAGGTTTATTCTCAGCCAAAGGGGTAGAATCGATCCCCAGTAGGGGAATAGACTTCTGTAGGAGTATCAAGGGAAACCCACAACGTTTAGCAAAATCATAATCCATCAGGTTAATAGCTGCTCCCGAATCAACGAAAGCCTGAGCAGAAAATGAGGACAGAGAGCATATCAGAGTGACAGTTAGTAAAAACTTAGTCTGAACACTACCCAAGACAACTGAGCGTGCAAAACGTCTTCCCCGCTTAGGGCAGACTGAAATAGCATGAGAGGCATCACCACAGTAGAAACATAACCCATTGCGCTTTCGAAACTCATGACGCTGTGCCCCAGACACTACTCTATCACACTGCATGGGTTCAGAAGCAGGTTCACAAGGCAACACTATTCCACGCATACATTGAGACCAGAGGGGACAGGGAATCCCACCATAACATCCTTTACATTATCTGACAGCCCCTTCCGAAAAAGGGCCGCCAAAGCGTCGTCATTCCACTTGGTCAGGACTGCCCACCTACGGAATCTCTGACAGTATAACTCAGCGTCATCAAGCCCCTGATTTAATGCCAACAAGGCTTTTTCAGCTTGATCAGTGACATTAGGCTCATCGTACAATAACCCCAAAGCCTGAAAAAATGCATCAACATCACTCAAAACAGGATCCCAGGTGTCAGGGAAAAAGCCCAATCCTGAGGATCGCCGCGCAGGAGAGAGATGACAATTTGAACCTGCTGCGCTGCGTTTCCTGAGGACCCAGATTTTAAGGCAAAAAACAATTTACAATTATTTTTGAAATTCTGAAACTTAGCTCGATCCCCTAAAAACAAATCTGGCAAGGGAATCCTAGGTTCCACAAGAGGCAACCTAGCAAGATAGATAGCAATACTCCGAACCTCAGTGGCAAGCTGATCCACACGGCCAGACAACTGTGCAAACTCCATTGAGAGAAAAAAAAATCCTCCCCAGCACCCAGAGATACAGAGGGAAAAAAAAAATGCAACAAGCAGAAAAATATCTCTGACAACTCTGACAACCTTTTTTTTTTTTTCTTTCACAATATTTTTTCCCCTCTGTGAGTACCATACAATTTTTAGGCCGGTGATACTGTTATGTTTCGGTAGCTGAGGAGTGCAGGTAAAAAAAGCAATACACCAGAGCAGTTGGAATCTATGAGATTGCAGTACCCTGACTAACCACCACAACCAAAGGCAGCCGTGGAGCGTTCCTACGTTGGTCCTAGACGCCTCGTCACAGCCTGAGAAACTAACTACACCTAAAGATAGAAATAGGAAAGCTATCTGCCCCGGAGCAGAACCCCAAAGATAATAGAAAGCCCCCAAACATGTAATGGCGGTTAGACAAGACAAAATACTGACACAGACAGAAAATAGTATGAGCAAACGTTGGGGCCCAAACTAACTAAATAGAAAAGGATAGGAAGGGTACTTACTGCAATCCCAAAAAAAAAACCCTGAAAGCACCAACTCTACTAATTTCAAAAACACCTGAGATCACACGACCTCTACCACCTAAATTAGCTCTCTGGTGTAACAAAATCAAAACAGCAGCCACTGAAAAAACTGGAAAAAGCAAAAGTACAAACATCAGTGGCTGAACTAAACTGAGAGGGCAAAAAGCCCCCTGAGGGGACCCAGAAGGCCCCCACAGAAGTGCAGGACAAAATGCAAAAATCAAGCACAGAAACAAAAAGAAGAAAATGTCTTATCTGTTAGAAGGAGATGCAGACACGACACAGCAGGCTACAAGGGAAACTGGAATCAAGGATTCAGACCAGAACAATTGGTCACCGGCAACCCTGATGGGAAGGTGACTCCCTTATATAAGACCAGTCAGTAACACCCGATTCCCAGTCCTCACAATCTTCACTGAACAGACCAGTACCGCTTGTAACCACCAGAGGGAGCCTCTGCTCAGAACTCATCTCAAGCCCATTCACAACAGGAGTCTTTACCATTCCTGGGCTATATCATCTCCGCCCAGGGATTGGCTATGGATCCTGCCAAATTACAGGCTGTGATGGACTGGCAAGAACCCCATTCCCTTAAAGCGGTGCAGCGCTTTATGGGGTTCATTAATTATTATCGCCAGTTCATTCCCCATTTCTCAACTTTGGTAGCTCCCTTGGTAGCCCTCACCAAGAAGGGAGCAAATCCCAAATTGTGGTCCGAAGAAGTCTCCAAGGCTTTCACCTCAATTAAGTCTCATTTTGCTAGCGCTCCCATCCTACACCGCCCTGATGTTGATAAGCCATTTATATTGGAGGTGAATGCCTCATCCGTTGGTGCTGGAGCAGTCCTCTTTCAAAAGAATGCTCAAGGTCGGAAGCATCCTTGCTTCTGCTTCTCCAAGACCTTCACACCAGCGGAGAGGAATTATTCCATCGGGGACAGGGAGTTGCTAGCAATGAAGTTGGCCTTCTCTGAGTGGAGACATCTGTTGGAGGGGGCCCGCTTTCCCTTCCAAGTCTTCACCGACCACAAGAATTTGGTATATCTTCAGACAGCCCAGCGGCTTAATTCTCGCCAGGCCAGATGGTCCTTGTTCTTCTCCCGGTTTCACTTCACCCTACATTTTCTCTTGGGAGAGAAGAACATCCGTGCCGACGCTCTCTCTTGCTCTGTGATGTCCTCTGAGGAGGAGGAGGAGCCTCGGCTTATTGTCCCCACAGAGAGCCTGAGAACAGTGGCCCCGGTTTTGCTAGAGTCTGTGCCCCGGGCAAGACTTTTGTGCCTACCAATTTGCGACCGGGGGTACTCTCTTGGGCACATTCATCCAAGGTGGGTGGACACTTTGGGGCAAAGAGGACATCTGAGTTGCTGGCGAGGACATACTGGTGGCCGCATATGGTCCATGACGTTGGGGACTATGTTCGGGCGTGTGTCTCCTGCGCCAAGAATAAGTCTCCCCAACAACGGCCAGGTGGGTTACTCTACCCTTTGCCGGTGGCAGACAGACCCTGGGAGATGGTTGGGATGGACTTTTTGGTGGGCTTACCCAAGTCTCGGGGTTTCACTGTGTAGCCCTGGTATGTAAGGCACACATAAAATCCTGGAGTCTGCACAGAAAGGTAACAGTTAAAGCTTTACATCATTCATTCACACTTTAGACACACCCACTAGGGGTATATAAGCTAGTGATGTACAGCAGCTAGTGCTGAGTCTTCCAGGAAGGGAAGTGAAAGACAGTCACTCAGTTAGTTCCTGTCAGCAGTTCAGAAACTGGAGGCTAGTAAGGGTGAGCCAGTTCATCCTAGCCTATTCAGAGCTGTTCCTTAACCTGAAGATAGAGACAGTTGGATGGAAAGAAGAGTTAGCAGCAGAAACTTCAGTCGCCTGTCTCAAGGACAGTGAAGTTCAGTCGATGTGTTCCTGAACTAGGAGAATACTGAGAATCTGTCAGCGAGTTCCAAGGAAGAAGTAAGAAAGGATTGACTTGTACTACCATAGGAAGTGTGCAGTGCCTATGATAAGAGTGGAAAGCAGGGCGAAGGGCACAGTGGAGAAGATAGAAAAGTGCCTTAGGTAGTGAATTACCTGCACTAATTATCCGGTCACTGGGGACCGAGGAGTTGCTATTGTTTCAGGCATAGTAACGAGAAAACCAGAGTCTCGCTGGACTATAAGTCGCAGAAGCAAGCCTTAGTGTCGGTACGTAACCGGAGTCAGGGGAACAAGGACTTTGAGTTAAGCGCTTGACAAAAGTAAGGACTTAGTTTCACCATTTAGAAGGCTCCATCACAAAGCCGGCCGGGCAGTACAGCTATAGAGTTAGCTGGAGTATTCGGAGTTAACTACGCTTTATGCAAGTTGGACTCTTCTACAATCTGGAAGTTAAGGAGGCCTCTAACCTGCTCAGATGTTACCTAGACGTGCATTCTCCACCCCGACCAGCTCCCCGGGACCTGCCTAAACATCTGACAAGTAAAAGGTATGGAAAGACGCTGGATGGTGTGAGACTGATTCATTTAACTGCACCCTACATCATTATAACCATAGACTCAGAGGGACAGTCCCACCTGTGGGGGGCCCAACACCTAGCTGCTATAACATCCCCTCAGAGTTCTATTCAGCAGCGCTGGTCTTAGTGACTAGACAACTACAGGTGGCGTCACGAACTGTTATCTACCAAATCCCCTGTAAATAATTCCCCCATCATCGCCCTGACCGCCAGGGCCACAGACCGAGCCACCGCTACCAGTGACAACCCCCATAGACTTCCATGGGCTCGGCTCTGAGTACCCCATAGCCCTGGTAATCCACAATTGTGGTGGCGGGTCAGCACAAACTTGGCGTCACGAACAGGATCCGAAACTTGCAGCATTGAGAGCCCTGTGTGCCTGTGGAGTGTTTTGGTGAAAAAGACTGTTTGTGCTTTTGGCGCCAAATACCGCCATATTTGCCGCCATATTCGCGCCCTGAGGCGCTGGAGAAGAAGGTGGCGCAGAGTCTCGGACACGCCCCGGCTCTGACTCAGCGGCAGGTCCTGCGACAGGAAGTGAACGCTCTGACATCAGAGCGCCTGCGACGAAGGTCCTGTCCCCATCGCTGTGCTTGTGGAGCGGCAGCTTCTGGAAACGGTAGGCCCCGATTAACCAAGGGGGCACTAATATGTCGCAACAACCGGCCGACAGTGCGGCCCCAGCCGGAGGCCCCAATCCCGCACCGTCTGGTATTGTAGCGCCAGATGGGGGCGCAGGCCCAGCACCCGGCCCGGTAGTCCCGCTCATGCCACTAACGCTCCCATATATGCCTGGGGCGAAATGGCTTCCCCAGTACAGCGGCGAGCCAGGCACTTTAGCAGGATTCAAACGGAAGATATGCAGCATCCTAGAAATGTACTCCATGCCTGAGAGGCAAAAAGCTGCAGTATTAATAGGGCAGCTAACTGGCGCTGCTGAGAGAGAAGTGGAGACTTGGGCTACCACGGACCAGGAGTTGGTGCCTGCGATCCTCTTAAAGTTACAGGCCATTTTTGAAGATCGCACCGAAACAGATCTCCGGATGGCATTCTACAACTGTTCACAGCAACCAAGTGACAGCATAAGGGACTATGCCTGCCGACTACAAGGGGCCCTGAGAGCCCTCAAGCAGGTTAATACCATAAGTGTCATTGATGAAAGTAAGATGCTGAAAGAACAATTTGTGCAAGGACTGAGGTCCCAAGAGGAACGCAGAACTGTGAATTGGTGGTCTTTAGATCATCCAGATGCCACCTTTGATGCCCTAAAGGACATGGCAATAAAAGGACTGCGACCCCTGGGCAAACCTGAAGTGGCAACCCAACATCACCAGGGTGAAGTCACTCTGGAACCGGCAGTAACCACCTTTTCCCCGCTAGCGGCAGAAGCCAAAACGCAGGTGACGCCCCCTAGTGAACTGGACTGTCTGCGCTCGGAAGTGCGCCAGTTGACTAAAAATCTGGCTGCTGTGATGAGTGCCCTGCAGCTGCGGAAAGAGGAAGAAGGAAAGATCTTATTAGCCGACTGCCCGGAGGATGTCCCATGGATGAACCGGAGGAGAAGGAGGACGTCGCCCCACCGGAGGAGGACAACGCCACCCCCAGGAGCGACCCCTGACCAGCACCCTCCTCGCCGGGAGATCATCTGTTACCGCTGCAACCAGAAAGGTCATAAGTCTACACAGTGTCCTTTAAACGGGCAGAACCTGGGTCCGAGGGCCAACACCCAGGTGGAGACTCGTCAGGCCCTTAGATTGGAACCGCAGGTATGTGGGCGGGCGACCCTACCTGTCCATCATTCTGGACGGGATTGCAGTTCCGGCATTGCTAGATACTGGGTCTCAGGTGACCATAATACCTGATGTCCTATATACGAAGTTCTGGTCTATGGATAGTCTTCAACCCCCGAGCCCTGACTTTACCGTGTATGCTTCTAATGGTCTCCCTGTGGAAGTACTCGGGACCAAAAGTGTGGATGTGAAAGTGGGCAGAGAGGAGTTGAAAGACCAGGGGCTTCTAGTAGTAAAGACTGTAAATGAAGAGAACGGTTTAAATATAATTTTGGGTACTAACATTATCAGTAACTGTCTGGGAGAAGTTGTGTTTCTGCTCCAACAGCTCGCTGAGATTGCCCGACCAAGGCAGAAGGGAGTGATCCAGAGAGAGATCCGGGCCCTGATGTGTCAGCAGCAAGCGAAGCTTACAGACGGCGAGATTGGTAATGTACGGGTCACCGACTCGAATCCTATTGTGATACCCCCAATGAGTGAAATGATAATATGGTGTAGGGCAGCCATAGGTCTGAGAGGACAAAACTACCAAGCAGTAGTAGAACCCCATTGCTCAGAACATAGACCCACACTCATGACAGCGAGAGGGGTAGTGGAAGTGATAAATGGGAGAGTACCGGTACGGCTTCTCAACTGGGGAGATGACGAAGTAAATTTACCCCGTTATGCAACAGTTGCTAAATTATATGCCGTTGATAATAATTCTATTCTCCCGACTGAGTCCTTAGTCTCCCGCCAACTAGTGGAGGATAATGACCCGGCAACTCAGGTGGCGGATTGGTGTCAGCAACTCCATGTCGGGACAGACACCACTCCCGCCCACCAGAAACAAGGGGTATTACGGGTGGTACAAGAGTACGCACAAGTGTTTAGTAAACACCCCCTCGACTTTGGGGCCATTAAGGGAGTACAGCATCATATCCCTACAGGTGGTCATCCTCCCATCAAAGAGCGGTACAGGCCTATACCTCCAGCCCACTATCAGAAAGCTAAGGAAATGTTACATGATATGAAGGAAGCCGGGGTGATAAGGGATAGTTGTAGCCCCTGGGCAGCCCCTCTAGTTCTGGTTAAAAAGAAAGATGGTAGTATGAGAATGTGTGTGGACTATAGGCAAGTGAATCGCATAACACATAAAGATGCTTACCCATTACCACGAATTGAGGAGTCCTTAGCTGCTCTGAAAACGGCTAACTACTTTTCTACCCTTGATCTGACTAGTGGGTACTGGCAAGTGGCTGTGGCTGAGGAGGATCGTGAGAAAACGGCTTTCACCACCCCAATGGGGCTCTGTGAGTTCGACAGAATGCCGTTTGGGCTCAGCAGTGCCCCGGGAACATTTCAGAGAGTGATGGAGAACTGCCTGGGACATCTCAATTTTGAAACCGTGCTGCTATACCTAGACGACGTCATCGTGTATTCCAAGACATATGAGGACCATCTGAAGCACCTGGCAGAAGTATTCGAGTCCCTGTCCAGGTACGGGATGAAGTTGAAACCCTCAAAATGCCATCTACTCAAACAGAAGGTACAATACTTGGGGCACATCGTCAGTTCAGAGGGAGTAGCGCCGGACCCAGAGAAAGTCACCGCCATCCAGAAATGGCCGGAGCCGAAGAACCTCAAGGAAGTGCGACAGTTCCTGGGATTAACGGGTTACTATAGGAGGTTCGTGAAAGATTACACGAAGAAGGCAGCGCCTCTACAGGACCTCCTAGTAGGACAATCCCTAAAGAGCAGAAACCCTCCCTTTAATTGGGGTAAGGAACAGGCTGAAGCATTCCAAAAGATGAAAGAGATCCTTACAGGTGATGAAATCTTGGCCTATCCTGATTACAGCCAACCGTTCCTGCTGTACACCGATGCCAGCAATGAAGGCTTGGGAGCAGTTCTCAGTCAGAAGCAGAATGGCCAAGAAAAAGTCATCGCATATGCCAGCAGAAAACACAGGCCAACTGAGAGGAATCCGGAAAATTATAGCAGCTTCAAGCTGGAGTTTCTGGCGCTGGTCTGGGCCATTACTGAAAGATTTAAGCACTATCTGGCTTCCAACAAGTTCACGGCGTACACAGACAACAACCCGTTAACGCACCTGGAAACAGCCAAGCTGGGAGCCATGGAGCAGCGTTGGATGGCTCGGTTGTCAAATTACCAGTTTACCATCAAGTACCGGGCAGGCCGTAAGAATGCTAACGCCGACGCATTGTCCCGAATGCCGCATGAATCTGACACGGAAGAAGAATCGGACGACCTGGAAGAAATTGAGTTACCTGCGTTCCATCGAAATGGGATAATCCATGAGCAGCGTGTCTACAGAAAGCAGTATGGCGCAACATTAAATCCCTTACCCCATCACAGCTGGAAAGAGACTCAGGACAGCGATCCAGTGGTCAGCCGTATCAAGGAGTTGTTAAGACAGGAAGGTTCCTCCTTGGAAAAAGATGCACCTATGTCAGCAAAGCTCCTGTGGAATGAGAGAAGCCGGTTGTTCCTATACCGTGAGAAGTTGTGCAGGAGATACGTCAACCCC